>JAYMSP010002413.1:0-24457 GCA_036897095.1 Plantago elongata
GGGGGAGAGAGATATACTCTCAAAAAAACTTCAAGAAACATTAGACCCGAATTTCTTTTTTCTCATGGAACGATTGAACGAAAGACTTCTTCTTTTATAGTTCCCAACTATCTTCTAATAAGATACTTGTAAACTAGGAGGATATATGATGATACGGGAATAAGTCCAATCCTTTATTTGGATGTCTCACGAATGGATCCTAAGACATCACGGTATTACAAGGATAAGGCCTCAAGGATCCGAGTATAGGATCCGAGCGAAAGACCATCCGAGGTCAAGTTAGGCCAAAACATACAAGAATACCGTGATAGAGATATCCGGACCAAAGTGCTACGTTCGAAAGGAGGCAAGTCCGGACCATAAACACATATGAGTCTATATCTGAACCTAAAGAGAATCACGTGTGGCAAATCATAGCACGTCAGTAGAGGAGGGCATAATCAGTTCCGGACGTTTAGATCTGGAACATTACCCTCGGATGTCTTCGCTGACGAGAAGACAAAGATGACCTCAAAGATCCTACAAAATGACTAATCTAGCCTTGAGGCCCAAATATTAGATGGGTTATGACAATACTATAGTCCATGGGCTTAATTAATCCTTGTTGGCTTAATCTTAGCCCTACAATTGACACAATTCAAGGGGTCTAATCTCTATAAATAGGGCACACTTCTCAAGGTAAATTAACAAGCTCAGTTGATCTTCTCACTTTACTATAAGCTTTAGACCTTCTTTTTCACATAGTCGTTTCATAATCAAATAGTCGTTTCATAATCAATCTCGAGTAAAGTATCACATCCGGCTTGATCCTAAGCAAGCCGGGTCTAAAGGTCCTAACCCCTTACTCTAGTTACTTGTGTAAGGTTAGATCCTAGGTGTTTGAGCTTGAAGTTGATGACTATCTTTGCTTGAGGACCTAATCCAGTGGACTTATTAGTTTTTATACCGAGGGTGGGGGCTTTTACTTTAACAAATATATTGAAGAAACCTTATATTATTAGCTCTATCTGTTTCGAATTTTTATGTGACTACAGATATTATAATAAATCTCGAAATGAACTTCCCTGTTACCAAATAATGTTCTGGTACTGCTGGAATGGAGACCCTAGAGGATAGTGTCCGCATGTGTTGCATGCATACATACATGCACACTATCCTTAAAGGTAGATTAAAACTTCTCACTGGTTGGTGCTAATGTCTTTGCATTGACTTGAATTGCAGTTATTGAGCTTTTTGTCAGAGATCCCATCGGTACGCGTCATTGTGGTATGTCCATTAGCCATCAATGAACTTTTTATGATTCTTAGTTGTGCTCAAGCACTTCATTGATTGTAGTCGTAGCAATCGATCTGTAGGTTGTTGGAGGGATCAATAGCCAAATGCCATCACTTCCAAAGGAAACTGGAGTTGAAGTCATTACATATTTGAAACTGCACACTGAAGTGAGTTTCAGTTTCTACTTTTTCTAAGATTTTAATGAATAACAAAGTTGCTCAAGTTACTTTGTCCACAATCTTAAAGTCTTTAATCTTGAAATTCGTAAATCTAGGGCCTTGACAGCCTTCGACCATTTTCTGCACCGACATCAGATGATGTTGCAACGATATGCTATACAAGTGGTACAACTGGAACGCCGAAGGTACCTGTAATTGAAATATACCACCTCAATAAAAGTATCTTGATCAATTTTTTCTGTATTTATTTATTTACTAATTCTTTTCCTGTATTATGTTTAGGGAGTTGTATTGACTCATGGAAACCTAATTGCGAACGTTGCTGGTTCAAGTTATAACATCAAACTATATCCTTCAGATGTGTAAGTTTGAAGATTCATGGACCAGTTTACTTTGCAATTCTCTGTACTTCAAAAGTCGATCATCATGGCTGTTCTGTTATACTTATAGTTATATATCATATCTTCCTCTGGCGCACATATTTGAGCGGTTCAATCAAGTGTTGGTTGCTTATACTGGTGGAGCATCTGGATTTTATCATGGCGTAAGATGCTCAGCTCAACCTTAACATTCTATATGCGTTCATGTCTACTTATATCTCAGACAAAAGAGTAAAATGCCATAGCATTTCGAAGCTCCTCTGTTGTCTTTAATACAAAATCCAATTGCCTTTATATTGCAGGACCATATGAAATTAATGGAAGATATGACAGTTCTAAAGCCCACCATATTTTGCAGCGTTCCACGGTTGTACAATAGGATTTATGATGGGTAAAAATTCGATCTCGTGTTTAAACAGGCCGACATACCATTATGCAGAAGATCAACTATACCTCTTTTGAATTATAGGATATTGACTGCTGCGAGGACGTCTGGGGTTCTCAAAGAACAACTATTTAATGCTGCCTACAGTGCTAAAAAGCAAGCAATATTTAATGGTAAACATTTGTTTTTGTTAGCTATCTACGTCTTCTTTGATCAAAGAGACTTCGTTTATTATCATTATATACATATTGCAGGAAAGAAATCATCCCCAATGTGGGATAGGCTGGTCTTCAATAAAATAAAGGAAATGCTCGGAGGTAGAGTTCGTTACATGGTTTCAGGTGCCTCCCCCCTGTCTCCTGACATTTTGGACTTTTTACGGGTGTAAGTCTGGCTTCTGGATTCGCTTTACTTTTTTGAGTGAGTCTTACTTGGACTGATTTTGAATTTGTGACTTTTAGATGTTTTGGCTGCATAGTTATAGAAGGATATGGAATGACGGAGGCTTCATGTGTTATAAGCAACATGGATGTGACGGATTTCTTATCTGGTCATGTTGGTTCTCCTAACCCAGCTTGTGGTGAGTGAGGGGAAAACAAATCTTCATCTCTTTGACATGGCAATGACATTAGTATTGATGTGATTATGTTTCCATGTCAGAAATAAAGCTTGTAGATGTCCCAGAAATGAATTATACATCTCAGGATCAACCTCATCCACGCGGTGAGATCTGCATACGAGGGCCCATTGTATTCCAAGGCTACTATAAAGATGAAGTGCAGACGTATACTTCCGTCTTTTTTCCTTAAATATACTCATTACTCATCAGAGTTCGATGTGCAGAAAATTGAGGTGCATATATTATGTTACAGGAAAGAAGTAATCGATGGTGATGGATGGCTTCATACTGGAGATATAGGTTTGTGGTTACCCAGAGGCCGTTTGAAAATAATTGATAGGTATATGAATAGATTTCAATGCTTACTAGTCAAATGCTTGGCTAAAAGATACTGTTAACATTTAAATACTTCAATTGTACCCTGATGTGTTCTATGATTCTATCATATTCTGTTTCGAACTTGTTTACAAGGTAGAATAGAGCTCTATCTTAATAATATCTATTTCATCTTTCCATCTGTCCTGTCGTCACTCAAGGAAAAAGAACATATTCAAGTTGGCCCAGGGAGAGTACGTGGCGCCTGAGAAGATAGAAAATGTTTATGCTAAATGCAAGTTCGTCGCACAGTGCTTTGTACATGGTAGGAAGCTTAAGCTTGATATCCTCCCCCCACCTCACCCCACCATTTCTGTTTTTTGCATATGCATAGCTTCATTTTCACACTCGAAGTCGAACAAGTCACCGATCAGTTCACTTAATCATCAATTGTCAGTCATGTTCATATTTTCTCATCTCTCATACACTTAAGTGATGGTTCATATTTGATTCCTAGATTAATTGCTCGCTTTTCTTCCCTGGTAAGGTGATAGCTTCAACTCTTTTCTGGTAGCCATTGTTGTCGTGGATCCGGATGCCCTTAAAGCATGGGCTGCTACTGAAGGCATAAAGGTATTCACTTTAGTGTTCATTTAATTTATTTGCAGTGTGATAAAGGTAGTTATGCGAGACTCTGATGTATGAGATTCTCTGTTCAATATGTTGACCCTAGCTTGAAGATTTGAAACAATTGTGTGCTGACAGTCGAGCCAAGGCTGCTGTTCTAGCCGATATGGATGCTGTTGCACGACAGGCCAAGGTATATGTAGTAATTTAGCAACCCACAGGTTACGTAGAAAAGACATGTTCTTATTACATTCGCTAACAAAAAATGCATCAATGCTGCAGCTGAGAGGTTTTGAATTTGTTAAATCCATTACGCTGGTGCTTGAACCATTCACTTTGGAGAACGGATTATTAACGCCTACGTTCAAGGTACTATAATAAAGTATACTATATATGTAAGATTCATACAATTAATGGAACTCGTGTTCTCAAATTAAAATGAACGGAACCACTTTTGTAAGCAGTCGAGCATAGTTTTTGTAATTCGACCGATTGTTTTGTTCTTTTCGCAGATAAAAAGGCCCCAGGCGAAAGGTTATTTCTTGAAGGCGATCGATGAGATGTACAAGGTGGTGCTACCACATGAATCCTCTTCCAAGAGCATGTTATAAAAGCATCCAAGTCCCAAGATGATTATTCAATTCGAAGAAGAAACAATTTGAGAGAAAATACTAATTGCACGATTGTTATAAGTACTTTCCAGTTCATGTAAATGACTATAAAATGCAACAAGTGAATGTAATGATGGAAGGGAGTCTTGTCCGCAAAGTTTATTTGGGAGTCCATATATTGAACTAGACTATAATCCTTTGCTTTCAAGCTTTCCAAGACTGTTAAATGTCTCAACAACATAGATGTTTGTCCTCTACCTTTATTTTGTATTGGCCTTAAAACGGTCATTTCAACCATGCAACAGTTAATGGTTCCAAACTTAGTTTGGTGAAGAGTCCAATTTATTGTTCCAACATTATCATATAGGCATATACAGGTCTCCACAAATCAATTTACTACTCCATAATACTACTCACTTCATTTCGCATAGTATTTATAATTTCTAATTGTACCATATTACTTTATTCATTAATAAAAAAGTAAGACACCACTCTATACCGAATAAATAATAATTTATAAAAAAATCAATTTTACTCATTTTTCACACGTTTTAACACTTCTCACTGAAGGTACAATTTCTATCATATAATATATTTTCATGTTTTATTATTCAATTAATTTCCACCTAAGCATAAATCAAAAGGACTTTGAAACATAGGGATCAAATTTTCATGGTTCATCATTTAATTTAATTTTCACGAATTAATTTTTTTTAAGGTAAAAGTAAATGTTATTTATATATATAAGAAAGCAATTGAATAAGGTAAAAGTAAATGCATGTTGAATTAAGGGCCATGAAGCACCAAATTCCTTAAATGACAAGGGCTATTTTAATTTTCTTTATAAAAGAAGAAAGAAAGAGTGACCAGCTTGAAAGGCACTTGAAATCAACCTCCACATAGATACATAGAGAGCCCCAATACAAATAAATTCCCCTGATTTCCAGAAAAACCACACAAACAAACAAACAATCCAACAAACAACCTTGGATTGAGTGAGTAATCAGTTACTCTCCTACTAGCTAGGTTTAATTGTCTCTCAAATTCATCAATCTGATTGTTGAGTACAGAAATGGGTATGGCAATGGCAATAGTATCCATATTCTTGTTTGCTGTGTGGACTACTTCTTTGACAGAAGGAGCAGTTTATAAGGTTGGAGATTCATCTGGATGGACAACAATTGGGAATGTTGATTACAAGCAATGGGCTGTTACTAAAACCTTTCAAATTGGTGACATTGTTGGTATGTATTTTATGTTATGTACTGCTGCCACTTTATCTGTCTTTTCATCTTCTCCAAACATATACTGTTAGCCTTCTGTTGCTCACTTGCATTTACTGAAATTTCTTATTCTTGGTTACTTTCTGGCTTCACCTCCATTGATGTGCCCTAACAGTAACGTTTCTGCTATCGATAAACTTTCATTTCATCTCACGTAAAAACTCCAACTTATATAGATTTGTGAATTCTAAACATTTATATAGTACTTCGATGTTCATGTATTTTGTTTATTCGAATCCTACCTATCAGCTGGTTGGAAGTGAAGCATACAACTTTGATATTTATATAGTACTTCGATTTTTGTGTCAGGGAAATTAGAATTAATGTACCCATAATTTTAGTTATTACCTAGGCTAACCTCTAACCACAGTCCACAATGATGGAAAAATCGATTCTTGAGGTGATCCATGCACCCTTAGTATTCATCCACCCCACACATCACATAGATATAGTGATGAGAGGGTGTCGCACTGATTCATAATTAAGATCTTACATTTCGCACTCCTCTCCCAAGGGATTTCCATGTTTTTACTTGTTAGAAGTTTTCTTTTTTTTCCTCACTTGTTAAAAGTTCTATACACCAGGCACGCTTTTAATTCTTAACAACTACTTCCTTCGTTTCGTTAGAGTTAGAAGTGAAACAATTTTTCATTTTGAACGTCCATCAAAGTGAAATAATTTTTTGAAGTGTGGAAATAACTCTGCAAAATAACTCATTTCCAACCACACATTAGACCCACATATATTTTTCTATTTTAAACTCATTTTAACTATATATATTTATTTTTTTTAAATTATGTATTTAAAATATATTTTATTTTAAATGGAATGGAGGAAGAATGGTATAATTGTAAAGCAATCCCTTTTATTTGCCTTCTTATCATCAACCACTGGAAATGGATGCTGACATCGTGCAGGTAGCCTAAAGGTGAATTATTATTAAGAATGTGTCTTTTTATCCCTAAAATTACAAAAACTCATACCAACAAATAACTTGGTATCTCCCTAATTTACACTTGTTTAAGGTAATTTTAGTTACGTGAGGAGTTTAATTAGGATTGAATGATTGAGAAGGTATGTACACTTGCACAGTAAGATTCTTTTAATTTCTTTTTCATAATTCACTCATACTAATTTCGAGCTTAAATGTGATAATTTTGAAGTAGGATTAGAATTATAGTTACGTGACATGTGTATGTTGTGTAAAGTTTACGTGTTCTCTCGAATTAAAAAATATAAATATAAGTTGGAAATTTCATGTTGATAAACTATCAACTACTTTATTAGTTACCCTTTAGTTTAAATATCAATTAGTTTTATCAAACAGACCATTATAATTAAGTTCCAGCTTATGTCAGATTTATGTATGAGTCCACTTATTGTCTGTATAATACACTGCAGTATTCGAGTACAATCCTCAGTTTCACAATGTGATGCAAGTAACTCACCGTGAATACCAGGCATGCAATGCTTCTTCCCCCATATCGACTCATACTACAGGCAACGATTCGATCACCATAACTGCTCATGGCCACCACTTCTTTGTATGTGGTGTACCTGGTCACTGCCAGTCTGGACAGAGAGTGGACATAAACGTTCTACGTGCCCCTTCTGTAGGAGCACCTACCCCCTCAGGGATAGTGACCACTACACCAGTTCCTACAGTGACAGTTCCAGCCCCTTCGCCAAGTTCTGCTGCCTACATACATTTTCAGAAGATTGGAGTTCTGCTTGCTCTGTCTGCAACTGCATTTTATATGTTATCCTAATCCTACATTTGTTCAGCAGGATATCTATGTAGCTTCAAAATAATCTGAGGGAATTTTATTCTGCATTTCAGTGACAAATTATGACTAGGCAAGATGATCATTTTTCCTTGACCTTAATGTAACTTGTCCTAATTAGACAATCACAAAAGCGGATTCGTATACTTGTTCAATTGAGGCATTGGTTTAAATAAGTAATTGTTACTTCCTCTGTCTCGAATCAATGTTTAACATGGAATTTAGTTAGTAAATCCAACAAATAATATGTATGCTTATGTATTAGTCATTTAAATTGAAGTCAATACACACCTCTGATCGGGGAGTCATACACTTTGACGATGACAAAAATCACATAAAGATGATGGTTGAAATAAGATACTAAGTTCCATTTCTCAAAAGAAAACACAGACAATATGCACAAACACAAACTCTCTATACTCATCATTTTCCTAGAGTATCAAAGTTGACATTAGGGAATACACTAATTTTACACTTAAGAATGAATTTGGGATGTTGTGCTAGCTAGCTAGATTTTGAATTCAAGTTGATCGAATTGAGAAAGCTCAATTTCTAAAACACATGCACATACGAAACTTTGAAAACTTATTAGTATTTCACATCTAAATAGACAATCCGAATTTGCTACTTGTTTCATAGTGAATAAGTATCAATATCCATTACCATTAGCATGTCCAATTTTGTTCACTTTTCCTATTTCCGCATCCAAATCTTCATCCATAAACCTCTTCCAAAACCAATGCTTCTTCCACACCCTCTCAGTCATCTCCTCAATCGGTATGTTCTTTGTCTCGGGAAGCAAGAAAAACACGAAAAACGACATCACCAACACCCATCCGGAGAAGAACAAGAATATCCCGAACTTGAAGTGGCACAACATCGAAAGGAAAGCCTGTGCAATCACAAATGTGAACACCAAGTTCACACAGACCGTAACACTCTGCCCTGCTGATCTAGTCTCCAGGGGAAAGGTCTCACTTGGTATGAGCCATCCAAGAGGGCCCCACGACCATGCGAATGCAGATACGAAGGTACAAATCAACACCACCACAAAAATGGCATAGCCATGGCCAAGGTTATCCGAATGGTCTGTGACCTTAAGGCCTAGTACTACAGCTATGACTACTTGTGACAAGAACATTTGCACGCCCGCTTCTAGTAATAACTTTCGCCTCCCCACTTTATCTACCGAGTATATTGATACAACGGTAGATACTACATTGACAGCACCAGTGATCACAGCTGAATACAGAGCAGCATCACTCCCGAATCCAACAGTGTCGAATAGAACCGGAGCGTAGAACATGATAGCATTGATTCCTGTGAATTGTTGGAAAATCTGCAACAAGCAAAACCATAACTTTGTTAATGTAAAATACATATTACAATCTACGTACATATAAATGATAGAATTTCATCTCATTTGAAAAGCACGAATTGTTAATAATTCAAATAAATAATAAATAACCACCTGTAGCGCCACAGCAATAACAAGTTGGGGCCTGTTCCTTCTCATGAGCAGGTTTCTGAAAGGATGCTTGACTTCTTTGGCTATTCGACTGGCCTCCACGAGCTCCAAGAACTCCGGCTCAACGTTATCAGTTCCACGAATCCTCTTGAGCACAGCTTTTCCTTCATC
Source organism: Plantago elongata (assembly GCA_036897095.1). NCBI lineage: Eukaryota > Viridiplantae > Streptophyta > Magnoliopsida > Lamiales > Plantaginaceae > Plantago > Plantago elongata. The sequence goes on from JAYMSP010002413.1 coordinate 9,098, forward strand.
TAAATGACCACGCTCGATCAAACTGTTTGGAGTATCCGTCACCAACAATGCACCTACTGTTAGGAGACATGCCGGGACCCCTGCCAATCCCAACGACAGTCGCCATCCCCATCCATCGATTCTGTCATGATATCAGAGACTCAGATTAAGCGAACATGTACACAGTTACGAGTTTCTTTTAATAAGACGTGGTATTTTGAACGCTGACATATAGGTTGGATAACTGGATTAGTACCTGGAAGTGCCGTAATTGACAAGGTTGGCAAAGAGAATTCCAACGGTGACATTAAGTTGGAACAAGATGTTGAGTCCACCGCGTATCCTTGTGGGGGCAATCTCCGATAGGAACAGGGGCACTGCCTACAAAATTATACCACATAGTACATTGATTACACAACTTATTCAACTTTTAAATTTTCCTCATGCTGAAATGATGAATATTATACACTGGCAGACAAAAAATAAAAGATGAAATGGACATCTATCTAAGACTAAAAAGTCGACTTGATATCTATATAGTCTAATTTAATTTCACACTCATAGATTCTGTTTATAGCGGTCCAGTCCTTATAGGATAGCGTTTACAAACTTAATTTGGTTCACTATGACGTGATTCTAAATCTTAATCAAACGAAATGTGAAATATTAAAACTCTCATTTTTTAATCTCAACGAGATGAAATGGATTTTGAACTCTAAACATATCTTAAATACTTTATAATCTTCATTATTTTCCAACAATACCGAAATATATATGAATTATTACGAAACACCCTTATTTTTAAAAATTGAGGCCCTCGATATTTTAACCCATCGGATCCCCACCTTGAGATGGACATTTTAACCCATACCACCCAGTCACATCCGGCTTCTGAATCTGCCACTTTGCAAGTTATAATATCCGAAATTGTTGAGTCTCAAAACTAAAGTGGTGGGGTTTTAAAGAAACGTAACAAAATTTGATAGGAAAGATGATTGATTCATCGTGAATTTTGTGACCACGTCTTGAGCCATTAAAGTATCACCTCTCTTGTTAAATATCTTAGCTCTACTGCTCCACCAATATTTAAAGTCATTACGTATTTACGTGTAAAAAGGATTTTGAAATTTGATTTTTATTATTATGTAGGAAAATATACCGAAAAGACACATTTGACAGAGAGGAACATGAAGCAAGATATTCCATCTCCAGTGAGGCATATTGAAGATACGTATCTTCTCAATACCGACACTTTGTAGACTAATTAAGAGATACGTACAGTATAACAAAAAGAAATCATTTCTTATTTGTTACTATGAATTAACTTCACAAGCATGTGGACCATAAAGGTTTCAGATATATGAACCAACATGAAATTAATTCAACCATCCTATTCACAACCAAATTCGTCGTAAAATCTATTTCAGATTATTAAACAACTTGTAGGACTGCTCCTTAGCTATAATGTATTCCGTATTCGACAAATTTGACTTATGAACAACAATTAATTAATAAGGAAAAAATATAAAGTATAACAATTAATTAATTTTTGTGTTTAAAAATCAGAAATAAATTACTAGTAGTATTCTAAATTAGACAAATGAACCCTGCTTTTTATTTTAAAAAGAGTTAAAAGAGCTAAGACTTAAGAGTGAGTAAAAAATATTAGTTACCTGATTGGCAAAGCCAACACCACATCCAAGCAAAATCCTGCCAATAATGAGCATAGCAAGGTCTTGAGCAGCAGCATTAAGTGTAACTCCGGCAATGAAGAAAACACCGGCGATCAACATGGTTAGCCTTCGCCCTAGACGTCTAGTCGTGTAGGAAGCGAAGAAGGTAGCCGTTAAACCAGCGAGATATAGCGATGATGTAAACAGCTGCAGCCCTTGATTGTCATATCTGCAATAGTTACTGTTTATTCCTGCATCTTGCGTTCTCCGTGCCACCACCGGAAAGAATTTCTCTAAGAAATCCGGCATTGCCGTTACTCCACCTGATCATCATTCATCATGTTAGTTACATTTCAAACGTAATCATACTTCCCAAACAGTCTTATTGTAGTTGGTGAACCTTTAAGAAGTTTCTCAAAGTACACACAAAATGGCATGTCCTGGATTGCAGTTCTAGGACATGTACCAAAGATCCCATGTTTTCGGAAAAGATAACACTTTCTTTTCTATTAGTTAAGTCTAACAAAAATTAACCATTTCAGATTTCACATACAAACCTTAATTTAAAAGGAAAGTTAGAATGATTAATCACATCTTTTGAGAATACTTAGATCATGATCTAAATATCTTTCTTACGGTACTTTTTTTTAGTGTAGATGAGCCCCTTTCAACAAATAACGATCAGTATAATAGAGTGCGCAACTAGCTAGTTTTGAGAGAACGAACCTGAAATACCAACGTCGTATCCAAACATGAGACCTCCCGTGGCAGCCATGATACAAGAGATGATAACTATCGGGGTGATCTTGGCCTCGAACTCAGTGCCGGCACCTGCGGCCGTAGCAAAGCCTCCTCCCGCCATGACAAGAGGAGCAATGAGTTAGAAATAAGTACTCTTAGAGCGAAGTATGAGAGTGTTTACCACACTAATAAGTTATTTGCAAATTGTGAGTTACTACAAGTCTAAAAGGTAGTATGATATAACTAGTTTCAAATGCGAAGGGCCCTTATATATAGACTTGACTTAGTTGAGGATCCAGTTTTGTAAAAGCTTGGTAAACCAAGGACATCTTTACACGTGTTAGCTTTCAAATAAGTAACCCCGTTCCGTTTTTCCTCTTTTCTAAGTAGACGGCTGGATATACGTATTACAGTCAACTTACGACTCTATGTGTGTTGTTTAGTATCTGTTTGAATTCCACTTTAGCCCCTCTTTTCATTTTTCCTCATCCAAGTATGAATAGTTAAGTAAATTCGGGCACCTAGTCTTTGCACACTTTCCTGCAGTATGACTTAGAATATGTTCGTATACAAAAGACTTCTCAAATCTCTTAAAAGCTTGTCACATGTTAGAGTTATAAATTCATATATGATCCTGAGGCGGAATGTCACTCGTACAAGATATTATTATTTCGTGTGGTGATTCTTAAATTTGTTCGAGCTGGCGGATAATGCATTTAGCGAATGGATAATGCATAAGCATAAGCCAAGTGACTAGTTTGCATTCAAATTCCACGGGTGACATGCGCTTTTGTTTATATAAAGGGAAAGTGAACGGATAAACCAGGGAAATCTGGAGAAGTGGAATGAGATATGGCAAAAACTCGTGGTGGACTGGTAGGTATCAAATAAAGTTAGAAAAAACGGATGGAAATACATGAGGCGGTTTTAGAACCAAATTAATGCTGTAAGAAGCTCCAAGATTACATCAATAAAAAGAGAGGACTGATGTTGACTAACATGGTTAAGTACATGCAAACTCGAGAGAAGGTATCTCGCAAAAGTTACTCCGTACGTAGCGTTACTAACATTAATGAAAGATTTGCAACAGAAACTTCAGTTCATATGATCGCATTGAGCAACTCTGCTGCAAACTGTAAATACTGGGAGTGCATGTAATGCGAATACTGAAAATTGAATAATATTTTTTTAAACGGCAAAAATCTTACCAACTAAACCAACTGAAATGTACTTCGTTGTCACTGGAAACTGAATAGTACCCAACTCCAAATTCAATAAATAGTCTATATTAATTATAAAATGTTCGAATTCTCCAGGGCAGAAGTGCCACACGCCCTCCCGTTCTGTAGTTTTCTAGGGCAACTGAAAATGTGTACGCTTTTCAGGGGGCTTTAATGGTGACATTATACCCTCAATTACCAGATTCTAATACCTGGTACTAATATTAACTAAAAACGTAAAACTAAACGAGAAAATGAAGCACATATAGATTACTGATCCGAGTCATCGGAGTGCTTCAGTGACTTGTTCTTCAAGGCAGCTATTTCTCTATCCTGCTGCTTCTTTAGATGCCTTTGTGCGGTTGAGTTCACGATTTTGATAAAAAAGTTCAATAGCATAAACCAGACCACCGTATTCCATATGAGTGCGAGTGAAAAATCCCATTTCTTGACCTGAAAAAAGTGAATACATAGTACATCTTGAGTTTTATTATAAGTTCAGAGGATTTAGGAGGACAAGTCAGAAATCAAAGTACCTCTGTATTTGAAGGTGCATGAGGTTTGGTGACCATATACTTGTCCTTCATGGAGTGAAGCTTCGCCACTAGGTTTGGTAAGATAGAGTTGAAACCAGGTATAAAGCTAAGCAACCAAAGTAGTTCATTTTCTATCCAGTGAAGAAGTTGGTTATTGCACACGGAAATGATGAACACAGTCTGCAGATAATGGAGAACAGATGCATATTCAACGTAAGTTAAGAATATCATATCTCAACGAAATTATATATGAAAAGCACGTGTCAACCATCTCAAAATAAGGGGACATTCACCCCCGGCCTAGAGGTTCGCTTAGCTTTAAGATTAACAAAATCTTTCTCCATCTAGGTAGGAAATAATGAGAATCTTGCTTGTGATCATGTGTGGAGATTTTCATTTAGTGGTCAATACTTGTAATAATGTAATAATGTAGGACTGTCTACGATGCATTATTTGGAATTTTTACATATTCTAATTATTATGATATTTTTGGAACTTCATGATATTATCCTCCGAGAAAGTCAAAAGCTTATAGTGTGGGTTGTTGCTTACCTGAATATGAGTCTTGATGATTGCTTTTCCAATCATTGTTGCCAGAAAGAACTCCCAGAAAGGAATTCCAAATTGTCCACACATTATACCCGCAAGATCAAATAAAGGATTGGGCACCTACAAAAATTCCAATTAAAGATTATAAGAGAAGCAGCACCAATGATTGAATTAACAACATATGGCTCAAAGCAAGGAAATTTGATATTGATTAAAGATTTTGGAGTATGGGAACAAACTGAAGCAAGAATTAAGATCGTGAAGAAGTTCAAGTATTGGGCATGTGACAGGAACCAGCGCTTCATCTGATTTAGCCGAGTAGAAATAATTCCACTATTTTCATCCGAGGAGCTATCCCATTCTTCCATTGCTTCAACTTTACCTCCAGACAAGCTAGCTGTTTAGAAACAGAATAAGCGTAAGAGTCATAAGGTGATGAGACAGCCAAGACACTATTTACAGATGAGATATGTTTATACAATCTCCGCTTTCAGTACCCGATTCCACCCGGGAGTTTGACTTAGGAAAAAAATTATGCAGAAATAGAAAGTACTGTCATGTCTTCTAATGAATCACATACCTGCTCTTGAAATGAAGTACGGGGGAAGTTCACCAAGTGCGGTCCCGAGACCCCATAAGATTGCCTCCAACTGGACCTGTGGCAATATGCTAGTAAGGGGAACCCGTACTCCTTGTGAAGATGGAAACATCGGGGGCCCAAATTCAGCACAATCCTTTCCAAGCCATGACGAGCTTTTCTGGAATTGTATTGTATCATATGGAGCGCTTTTGATGTCAATTCGACCACATTGTATGGCTTTTATCGTGAAAAAAGCAATATGAGGTCCCAGATACAGCACAAAAGTATGCAATCCAGATCCTAACAAAATGAGGAAAAAAATTCAGAATCCGTTCCAGAGTAAAACTTTTTATTTTTATAAGTCACTGTATTCAATTTAGACCGTCTATTATTGATTAACAGGAATGGCTGAGACAAAACACATTAAATAAGTAAAGTGGCAAGAATAAAGAAAGATACCCAAAGCTTATCTGAAGCCAAAAGTAAGATATTTAAATGACTCAAAATCATATCATAGCTGATGTGGAGTGTGGAAGCATCGGTCTATTAACTAAATCTAAACCATTTAATACAAAAGGTTACATCGGTAAGATCCATACATGAATTTGTAGTTGTGTAAATATACATCTTTGGGCAGTAGGTATATACTTGGTGCAAATACAAAATATGTTTACCACAAGAAATTTTCAGATATTGCTTCTTCACTGATGAATCGTATTTAAACTATTCAATCATTCTTGTCATAAACATAAGCAAATGTATCAAGCACAGACTCGAAGCCAGGTTTCTTACCAAGTCCAATGGAGGATGCAACACCGAGAGCAATCCACCACAATCCGAATTGCAAATAGCGTAGAATTTCGTCAACATGCTACATTTTGGACAACAAATAAAAATTGCAAAGATCAGAGTTAAATTCAAAGACAGCAATTCAGTTTCATAGACATCATCCTTTGGCCGCATCAAGGTATGTATATCTGAATTTTAATTTCAGAACGAGAGTGGTGATCAAGAATAATTGAAGAATCATAAGATTAACTTTTCCAATTACCTTATCGTGAGGACCATCAACAGTAACAAGTAGAACCCCGACAATCGCAACAATGCAAGTCAATAGCATAAGCCATCCACGATGAGATAAAATATATTTTATAGATTTTGTGATATATTGCCCAACAGCCAAACCAAAAAGCTTTGATGTCTTCAGAGGCTGTGAGGTTAGGGATAAAGAGTCTAATTCCAGCTGATGTTTTACACGTAGTCCTGCAACGAAATTTGCCAATAGAGGAAATCATGGATCTCTGGGCTGACTTAAGAATAATCACACAGCTTGGCATAACCAATTCATTCCAATATTGACAGGACAACATAGACAACATTGCATCTTGAACATATATTTCCAGCTACATGTTTGCCAAATATTATTGCTCAGTGTGGCCTTAACTGATAATATCAACTTACACACTGATGGAGACCTTAAAATGGGAATGCCAGTAATATGTTTCAAAATTAAGTTAATGCACACGTTAATTTTTTCCACTGGAAATGTGCATAAGAATCAATCTCATCTCTGACAAGAAAAAAATTATATACAGCAGCATATATTGAACATTAATTGGGAAGCAACATGTACATGTTCAGTTTCCATGCTACAATACATATAGCTACCAATCTGCAGTGTCCAGGAACCATAGTGGCATAGTAACTAAAAAGCAACACTAAAGGGGCAAAAAGAAAATGAACGTAAAAGAAAAGTAGATCAATGTACAGGTTTGCAATCTTTAGTCTAGAATTCCTCATGTTGATAGGTATAAAGATACCCAATGCTGAATGGTTATGCTACCTTTAGATCTAACGACCTTTTGTATTTCCTGGGTTCTAATAAACCGCCATGATCTTATTCAAAAAACTTTTAGAAAAAAAAAAAGGCCCCATACTCGTTTATTTCGGAAACAAAGATTAATTGAAGAAATATAGAGCACAATGCCTTATCAAGTTTAAGCTATATTTCCATCGAATTAAATTTCATACTTTAGATAGTTCCCTGATCAAAGAATTTTCCTGATGTATCTGCTTACATATAGTACATAGCCAAACTGTAGCTTTGGCTAATGAAATTCAATCTATCCACAATCTGGGACATAATATTTGCCAGAAATACAAAAGAAACTACCCTAAAGACACAACAAATAACAGGCAGTTCAGTATCAGGGCCAAACATCAACCTTGATGAAAACAGTTTCATAAAAATTTCCAGTTCTCCAAGAATAAACCACAGCAGATAAATTTCCAAATCACCACTGAGCAGAAAGCTTAAAGAGCTCACTGTGGACATCACATTACATCCAGGTTGCTGAATGAGAATTGAATGTTTCCGAAAAACGGAAGCAGCTATCTATCTAACCCCACATTCAGGTGGCATTTACCTAGACAGCTTATACGAATTATGAAACAATGAATAGAAAAACTGAACTCCCAAATTTTGACGTCACAAAACAGCCACTGCTAGTCAATCAACGTGAATCAATTGGCTCAGACCTATTTTAATTCAGTCTAACATTCACATGAATCAATGAGAAACATCTCCTAATTCCAAAGCAATGCAACCAATCTTACTACAGACACGAATGACACAAAACTATCAACCGAAGATGAAGTCTTTCACTGATCCACACCTTATCAGCTCAAAAATTCATACTTTTAATCGCTCAAACAGATTCAGCTTCAAAATAAAGCCATTGACAACTAAATAGCTAATCACCGATACAAAATCAGGAATAAAAATAGTTAAAGGCAAACAAATTGAATCACAAAAGTAGGAGATTAAGTAACAAATCAAGTATTTACTTACTTAATAACCTTCAGCAATAAGCATACAGAACCATAAACAAGCAATTACAAATTCCAAACATAAACAAGTTCAATTCTTTAACCAAAAAAAGGCCACAAAATTTGATCTTTAGAAACATAATCCTAAAAACACAGAAACGTTGATATCCACAGCAACAAAAAATTATTAAAAAAAAAAAACGTACCCGAGATCGACATCCCTCCTCGGTCGCCAGAATTTTTATGCGAATTGGATTTTTTCTTGGAACCCATTATCGCTAAACTCTTTCTAATACAATCACCAGGAAAAACACATTCTCCAAATCAATTGCTTGTTTTCTAAGATAAACAAACAAAATACTGTTAAATTGGTGAAAATAAGAAACGGGTTGTGTAAATCTGGATTGTGATTATTCAGATTAACAAAAAGATGATTTTTTTAGTGAGATCTGACGAGCATGAGCAATTGAGCACCAAAGGTAGGTGCGATGAAAATCTATTTTATCTAGGTCCCTTCTCATTTTGATCTACCAATTTATTATTTTATATATTGTAGAGCAAGTTATCTCTCTGTAGAAATAAAATAATAACCAATATCCTTATTTATATTTTTATTATTATATTCGTTCCCCTCTCCGATGAGTAATGGCAAATAAGTAATGTTTCTTAGTTTCAGATTTTGTTTGGAGAACATTTGCTAGGAATAAAAAATGAATATATCACATATTTTTTAATTTAAATATAATATTCAAAATTATTACGAAAGCATATTTTTGATCCAAGCTTAACTTTACTCATAGTTCTCATACTTAATAACAAGCACCGAAATTTATTACTCAGTATATAATTATTAGGATATTATTAATGTCATTTTCAAAGTTGGGCTTCAAAAGAAATTACTAATAGATTGAAGTCTCATAAGTCTAACATTATTTTTAAAATTCAATCTGCTTTGGTACCAAATAGATTAATTACTAATAATGTCTTTGAAAAAGTATGAAGTAAAAGAGCAATAATTATTTTATGACTTCAAAGTTATATATGAATAAGGCATATGACTGAGTCGAGTGGCCCTTTCTTGAGAGAGTGTTGAGGAGATTAAGATTTGATCACCATTTTATGGAGCTGGTTATGTTTTGTTTGCGTACAACTCACTACTCTTTTATACTAAGTGGTAAACCTCTAGATCCAATTCATTCGGAGAAGGGAGTCTGGTAGGGGATTGTCTTTCCCCTTATATTATTTTTGTATGTGTGTAGGCTTTTAGTTTATTTATGAGACGAGATTTGGTTGGGGTGGTTGTCAGTTGTGACCCGTAGTGCACCATGCATGCATTCTCATCTTCTTCTTTTTGCAGAGGACGCACTCTTATTTTTTGATAAGCAATTGTGGGGGTTGCCCATGCGATTTCTGATATATTTCATAGGAATTTTTTGCTTCAGGATAAGTAATAAATCTTAAGAAGTCTATTGTGGTCTTTAGTCGTAAAACTCTTAGGGAAAGGGTAGAAGAGATAAGAGGGTCGCTTATGCTAGGATAGTGGAAAATTTTGATAGATACATTGGGCTTCCTACGTAGATGGATAAGTTGAAGAAACAAGTATTTTGTTGGCTTAGAGAACAAATCTAGAATAAAGCTCATGGATTTAAAGGAAATTCCCTTCTACATTTGGAAAAGAAGTTTTCAATTAGGCGGTGGCACAATCCATTCACACGTATGTTATAAATTGTTTCAAGCTTCCGTATTATCTTATCCTAAAACTTGAGTCGATAACAAAAGACAAAATTCATTAGGTTAATTGGTACACTTTATGTGTGGAAGTAAACGTAAATTATTATTTTTTTGAGGGGGGGGGGGGGGGGGGAGGTTTCGAGATATTTGATCATTTAACCTTGTGATGCTAGGGAAGCAAGTGTTGAGGATTATTCAATCCCTTCATTCTCTTCTAAGTAAGGTATTCAAGCTGAGTATTTCTCGGATTACGATGTTCTAGATGCCCTATCCAAATTCGATGCTACATTTTGTTGGAAGAGTTAATGCTATCGAGCTGGTCCGTAAAGGGAATAGGTGAAGAGTGGGAAATTGTCATCATATTAGTGTTTTGAGAGGAAAACTGAATCCCTGGAGATTATGTGTTGCGGCCCATTACACCATATTTATATGAACTAGAACCTTTGGCCATTTCTAGTTTGATAGATTAAGTTATTGATGTTTGGGATGTTAATATTTTTAATATGTTGTCCTGGCTTATTGGCGTTGCTAATATTTTGAAAATACTTGTTACCAGTGTAAAGTAAATGCTAGAGGCTTTTGAATCTGGCACTATACCAAGTTCGTGGTTTATTTAGTTCGTTTAGGTACTATCTATCTAGGGACATCATACACCGAACAAGTGGACCCATCAACGTTAATGGGATGAACTAGGTTTTGTGTGGAAGATGAATATGTCGAATAGCATTAAATTGTTTTGTGGTGAGTCTTAAGAAAATGCTATACATTTTTTAGCAAATCTTAGGAGAATGCATTTGGTTCAACATGATATTTGTCTCGAGTGTCGTGGTGGAGCTAAAACTTTAATGGATATCTTGTCAGAATATTAATATGCTCGTATCCTTTGGATTGTTTTCAATATACTCATAATTAGATTCATACAAGGGGAACTGGATATCTGGTAAGTATCATATCTACTCTAATTACAAGCAATAATTTTTCATGACTTTGAGAAGTTCGGGAACTCATGCTTGATAACCGGGCAAACAAAACAAAGAAGTTCACAGTGACAAGGTTATGCTGCATAAGACGCTCACGCTTTATTGAGCGGTACATCCATTGATTCAAAGAGGCTAGAATCCATTTCACTCATCCTAGCCCATTGGAAGTACATAGTGCATATTGGATTCCACCAAGTAACAATGTGGTGAAATTTAAATTTGATGCTTCAAGAAATAAAATTTCATCTTTTGCGGGATTGGGATTGGGAGTGGTGTCATGAGAATATAAAGTGTTAGCTTTGCGTCGGAAGAGGGTCAATATCATATTCAACCTAGAATTTGCATAAGCTTTAGTCGTTCGACGGGCATCGTCGATACTTGATAGCCATAGAGTTAAACTACTGACAGGTCTGCGTTGAAGGAGATTGCCAATTCGGTTAGACGGTGAAGAGGTGTCAAACAACTCAGTGGTCCAGTTAGATGGCACCGACATTGGTTCGGGACTGAAGTGGTTCATCGAAGCCGCGAGATAATAACCGTAGTGGAACGTTCTATCCATCAGTGAAGGGCTTTGATGACAAGATCCAGAGAGATCAGAAGCGAGAATACTGACATGAGTAACAAAAAGAACCTGTGAAAAACGGGATCGCCTGCAACTGGAGGTTTTCTGAGTTCAGTGAATCTGCGTAGAGTGAATCGGTCCCTAAGGAAGGCACTGAACAGACTATCAATGGGTATACATGAGTGACGAGGCCACTTGATGACTACTGAACTAAGCCCCTACCAATATTAACTCTAAGTCATACGAAGCTGATAGGCGTCGACTAGGCATTTCCAAGAAACAACTGCAAAATGATTTTAGGATTGAATATTCACTTATAACCTACGTGTTTTCAACTAGATTTTGATATAATTGTTGCATTGCGTGTGTGATCTTTATAACTTAGATTTTGATTGTTTCAAAGATACTTGAATATATTAAACTATGCAAACATATAGTTTTCTAGGGTTCAAACCTCCAGTAGATCTCTGGAAGTGAATTTAGTTTTTATAATTCCTTACTCTTTGAGTGGATATTTTCCTTAAGTCTTGATAGGTATACTTATATATCTTTCACAAACCATCTATGTATTTAAAGTTTTTATTTAGCGGCTTTGATTATTAAGTTCGTTTGCAAGTTAATATTAGACACTATTAAACGAACATTGATATCAACAGTTTTGTTAACAAGATAAAGTACAAGTCCAAAATGGAACATGATGGGAGTACTAAGAGGTAACTACAACATGTGATAATGCGAAGTAGTTGTACTGTTAAAAAAAAATTCTCTATGCTTCCAAACTCTTCTAGTTTACTCCCTGGTTCTTCTAGCTCCCATAGGCTAGAACCACCGCCTAATCCCCCCGGATATCAGCCAATCCCACCAGTTCCCTCTTACAGATATATAAACAATTGCGATCAACAGGAATCTCCTAGAGTTTCCTTCAAGGAAAAACTTCAAAGCTCTACCAATCATCGTTATTTTGACGAATGGTTCGTGTCGATTGGAAAGTTGCCGGCCTTGGAGGATTACATTAGTGCAACACCAATTAGCAATACCATTCCTTTTATTACGTTTTTTGAGGAACAACTTCAAGTCTTTGCAGAGCCTTGGTCCCGGGCGTTACCTATTCGGACAGTGGGTATTACGAGAATGATAACTCAAATTGAGAAGCATCTCAGGTGAGTGTGGAAGTTATCTGGCAATATTCAAGTTACTCCTCTGGGCAAAGGTTTCTACGTAGTCTCGCTTTCCCACGAGGTGGACTATGATAAGGCGTCGGCAGGAGGGCCCTGGTTTCTGTTTGATAGTCATCTCGCTGTTCAAAAATGGAGATTAGGCTTTGATCCCCTTAAGGATAATATCCTAAATATGGTCCTATGGGTGCAGTTGCTAGAATTGTCGGTTGAACTCTACCATCCAAAAGCTCTATATAAAATTGGTTGCTTACTGGGTAAGTCAATCAAACTTGATAGCAATACTACGTCGGAAATACGAGGAAGATATGCTCGGATATGTATTGACGTGGATGTGAGCTCACCTTTGATTCCTAAAATTCAAGTGGGGTAGCAGAATTCAATCTGTCATATATGAATTGAAGGGAGCTTTCTATTATACTTGTGGTCGTGTGAGTCATATTGCAGAAACTTGTGCTAAACAGAGTCAAGGGTGTAACGACCGAGATCCGGTCATTATATTTTAATAATATTTTCGGTATAGTTCGGGACGAATTTGTAAACGGTAAGTTCGTCGGCGAGAGTAGGTGAATTAAAAAAAATAGACAAATTAGGAATAATGGCCGGACGCGTTTGCCAGGTTAGTACGAATGGCGTTAAGTCATTATTTGAAATTATATAAATAAAATAATATTATAAATAATAAAATAAAAATTATTTATTTTAATTTTCCTATGACTCGAGTTCGACTCGAAAAGTGCCCGGGAATTGATTTTACATTTTTTTGAATTTTATTTGCGAGTCTTTTGGAAGCCAGAACGATCCAGTTGTATATAATAGCAAAACTACCGGTTTAACCTTGGCCTTCCTTCTCCTTTCATTTCAAGTGAGGGTATCCTGGTCTTTTCCTCGTCATTTTCTTCCCCAAATCAAATTAACATCCTGCCTTCTCCATTGAAGCCGCAATATTTTGGAAATCGACCGTGCCAAAAGGAATCGATTGGCCCTGCACCCGCGTGCCATCGCCCGTCCAAGTCAATCCTGACCGGAGGCGGCGCTGCCAGGCCATTACGCGTGGAAGGACACTGAGGACGCGTAGGAAAAACTGCGTCACATGCGGCAGAGCAGCGAGAAACGGTGGAGGACACGCGTCCGCGCCGCCCGAGCTCCGGCCACCTTCCACAGCCTCCCAATCGCCGACCTTCGGCTATAAATAGCCGGTTTCTTCTCTCATTCCTCCACACCTCATTTTCCCACTTCTTCTTCTCCTTCTGCCTCACCCTCACCTCCGCCACCACTATCCGATCAACACCACCGCCTAAGCTCATCACGATCGAATCCTCCATCACCACCTGTTGACCCGTCATCCGATGTAACCACCACCACCAGCCGCGACCCCCACCCCTCATCGCCGTTTAACCCATCACGATCAGGGATCGATCGAAGCCACACACAACTCGCATTGGTGGACCTTCCCAGCTCTTCCTCAACATCCACCACTCTGGCTTCAATTCAAACTTCCGATGAGTAGTCCTTCTCGATTGTTTGATATTCAAACTCTTGGATGAGTATATGTGTTTTGTTTTCGTATCTGGCCTGATTTCAATTTGGAACCCTCCTATCTTACTCGGTTCTCTGTTCGACAAATTTGAACTGCTCTGTCAACGGTGTTACATATCGAATTGGAGTGTTGTGTTGGTCTGTAGGGGTGGGTTCGATATTCTTGACTCATATGCTTGTGATTCAATCTGTGAAATTTCTTATTTATAGACAAAGAGTGTGTTGTTGTATGTTTGAAATAGATTGTTATGAAATAAATCGGGATAATGAGAGGTACAGGATGATGATTGTGGAGGAGAACAGTGTACCTCCGTTGTTGAGGCTGTTGAAGGAGAGTGTGAGTGTTGATGCGAGGAACGTTGCGGCGAGTGCGTTGTTTAATTTGGCAGATTGACATGAGCGTGTTTGTGTGGTGGCGAGAGGGACATGAGATGTTCTCGTTGTGTCCTTTGCGTCGATTTTAGGGACTGATTGATTGATTGATTGTCTTTTGTTGTTTGGTTTGGGATTTGAATTGATTCGAAAGGTTCCGATTGGAGTTAGCTGATTGATGATTGGAGACTTAACGGGTAAATTAACTAATTAGACCTTGGGATGCTGTGAAGCATATGGAAAACGCGGAAGCTCTTGCTAAGGATTTAGGGAAATGGATTGAGGTAAATAATTAGCCGATGAATTAAGCGATATCGAGAATAAGCGAGCATCAAACCTAGGTACCGGGTCGAATCTTCATAATACCTCGCCTTTATTCCTTTTTGTGAAAAGAACTGTTTTATAAATGTGATTTTTATAACTGTGTAATATTATATCGAGCGACGGGACTTGATATAATATTATTTTATTTTATTCACTGAGGATCAGGTTATGAGCGTGTCCCGAAAAACTGATTTATGATGCATGTGACGTGTGTGAAACGTTTTATAAAAAGCATGGATAAATGTCAGCTCTCATATGTGTTGTGCTTTGTCTGTGGGACGCTGTCCCTGTGACGCCGTATTTATGACGGGATGTTGTCTGTGGGATGCTGTCTTCGTGACGCTGTCCCTGTGACGCCGTCGTTATGACGGGATGTTATCTGTGGGACGTACCGTCCGTGTGACGTGAGATTGTTCCTGTGGCGCCGTCTTTACGACGGGGTGTTTGTCTGTGGGACGCCGTCTGTGTGACGTGATATTGTCCCTGTGACGTCGGGTACTCGTGGCTTCGATACCAAGTACTCGGGATTCCTCTGATCAAGGAATCAGCCGTAGACCTCTGTGGGCCACC
>JAYMSP010002414.1:0-24445 GCA_036897095.1 Plantago elongata
CGAACAAATCCATTGACACAAATAGTTCATGGACGAAAATTGAGTTATTTAGGTCCCGGAGGGCTGACAGGACGAACCGCTAGTTTTCGGATACGAGATATCCATCCTAGTCACTATGGTCGTATTTGCCCAATTGACACATGGGAGGGAATCAATGTGGACTTATTGGATCCTAAGCAATTCATGTGAGGAGGGTCATTGGGGATCTCTAGAAAGCCCGTTTTATGAAATTGCAGAGAGATCAACAGGGTTACGACTATTTATTTATCGCCAGGTAGAGATGAATACTATATGTTAGTGACAAGAAATTCTTACGCGTTGAGTCAGGATATTCCGGAAGAGCAGGTTGTTCCAGTCCGATACCGTCAAGAATTTCTGACTATTGCGTGGGAACAGGTTCATCTTCGAAGTATTTTTCCCTTCCAATATTTATCTATTGGGGCTTCCGTCATTCCTTTTATTGAACATAATGATGCAAATAAGGCCTTAATGAGTTCTAATACGCAACGTCAAGCAGTTTCGCTTTCTCGATCTGAAAAATGTATTGTTGGGACTAGGTTGGAACGACAAGCAGCTCTAGATTCCGGGGCTCTTGCTATAGTTGAAGGTGGGGCCAAGATCACATTTTCATTGATAATGACAAGATCCTTTTCTCAAAGAATGGAGATACTTTAAGAATATCATTAGTTATTTTTATCAGCGTTCCAACAAAAATATTTGTATACATTAAAAATTTATATTTTCTATGTCTCAATTTAGGGTGATTTATTAGGAAACTTAATTTTTATTTATTTTATTTACAATTATTCCCTTGTAAGTCAAATTATTTCTTATGAGAAAAACAATCGATTGCCTAGTATAAGCGAGTCCGATTGAATTTGGGACAACCTTTTACTTTCTAATTATACCCTTGCCTTGCCTCGCCTCCTCCGTTCATCTCCTTCTTCCCCATCCACCTACTTCTCCTCTCGATCTCCTTTCGCCATCATCACCACCACCGCCACCACAGACCCACCACTCCGTCGACCAGCTCCTCCACCACGATCAACACCACCACCACGACCATAATCACCCCCGCCGCAATCACCGTCTTCTTCTTTCTTCACGCGATTCCGTTCCCCACCTTTCACATCACTTCAACCCTATTCACAGAGATCGCCTCCTGCCAATTCGAGGTCGTCTTCTTCATTAAACTGGGCCGTTAGCCTCCCGGTACGTCTTGATTCGTACTTTTCTTTCTCGTATTTTGATCTGGGTTGGGTGTTTTGTCGAATGTCTTGTTGCTGTATTGTTCGGAATCAAATTCCCTTTACCATTCAATTTCTGTTTTCTTCTTTCGAGTTCGATTAGCTTTGTTCCTTGTTGCGGTTGAACTGCTGTGTGCGAGTCCTGTTGGCTTGTTGTTGTCTGCTCTGTGTGCTGTTGCGTTTGACTGTTGGTGACAAATTAATCCATTCAGCCTGGTTTACTTTCCTTGTTGTTGTCTGCCCCGTTTTTACAGGCTTTGTTCGTCTGCTCCTGTCTTCTTTAAGGTCGGAATCTAGTCAGTATGTGTGTTGTTGATTGTTCAAACTACTCTGATTGCTGTTTAGATTTGTTGTAAGCTTTGCGGTGGGTTGATTGCTAATTGCTGTGAATACTCTTCATTATTTGGCCAGAACGATTTCAAAATTCTAGATTAGTAGAAAACCCTGGTCTTATTGCATTATAGAGTCTTTAGTAGTACCCACTATTTTTTTTATTGATGATTCCCAACTTGAAGTTTCACCATAAAAGCGGTGAAGATAGTTTGTGAATTATCAATGCTATGAAGTCGATTTGGTGGTTCCGATTGAAGTCTTAGAGAGTCTTGGAGTATATCTTTCTATGAGTTGGATGTGTTTTACCTACTAACTTCTCTGAATGGAGTTACTTTCAAGTGTTGTATTTGTCCTGGATTCCTTTTCTTTTGTGACGTTCGGTCTGCATACTCTGTGTGGTATTGCTTTGTCTAATGAGTTATTGATGGCCGCAATAGCGCCGCTCCGCAACGCCAGGAGCTTTGGCCGCTCCTGGCGCTACGGAGCGGACTATAATCAAATAGTGGCTGGAGCGGCCGCTATTGACCGCTACAGGCCGCTATTCAAATTTAGGCGAATTAAGAGGCTTTTGGGGCGAATTAAGAGGGTTAAGGGCGAATTAAGATGCTGCTTCAGCTAATTAAGAAATGGAAGAGGTCATGTTTAGGTGGAGGATTTGTTAGATGGTTTTGGTGATGAATTATGATGAGTGATTTTGGTCATTATTGGTAATTTATTGGATTTTGGGTATTTGTTATCATACTTATGATTACTATGAGTACTATAGAATTTTTATGACAAGTGTGTGCGATGCTCCGGATAGCGGTCACCCCGCTCCCGCTATAGGGGGCCAGCTGTTCCGCACCGCTATCCGGGATCAATAACTTTGCTAATGACGATTAGGATCTTTTCTGTACCTGGTCCGTCCTTTCCTTTTTCTGCCTGCGTAACTTCGACACTGTGTTTGCTGCTTCTTTTGCATTATCTGTCTGGCTGCATGCCGTTTGCGGTTTCAATCTGAGCTTTGGCAGCTCTGTGTTTATATTTTTCTTTCCTGGTCTGTTCTTTTCTTCTTCTCCGTTTTGCTGCTAGTCTGCATTTCTATGTGTGTTTCTGTGCTCTTATTGCTGTGTCAAATTTTAGTATAGCTTAGTTTGGTCGAGGTTGCCTACTGGTTATTTCTTGTGGCCTGCTAATTGCTAATTAGGAAGTTTTTATGCCTTAATTTGTACTCTATGCTAATACTGTTTTGTGTAACACCTTAAACTCATATAATTGTTATTGATAAAATTGTTAATTATTATGTGATTATATGACTTGTTGATTCTAATTGCTTATGCTTGTTTGTGTGGGTTTAAGGGTGTCATGTATGGTTTTGCGTAAATTTTCGGGTTGTTAATGAACAGACCAAAATATCCTCCACAACCTTTTATACAATCAGAAGCCTTGAAATTTTTTCGATTAATAGATATATAGATTATAACTAATCTGATCCATGTATTTTTACTTATTTTAGTTACCCATTTATTTTTACTAGTATTTCCTACCTCGTTGTAATTCATGCTCTGAAATTTTGATTTCTTTGATAATTCATAAAAATATGTATATAAATAAAGTTCTTTTTCATCATTGTACATAAAGACTAAGACTAATATCGATTAGAAAAAGATACTGGATATAAAACCGAGACAAAATTAAACAAACTATTATAATCGAAGTGAAGACTCCCATATCTAAATCAAAATGGCATGAAAATTTGTAATCGCAAAAATCCAGATCCGAGTGACACACACCCATATCTAAATAGACCCAATCTGAAACAATCTGAATATTTTAATTGGAGGGGACCCAAATCGGAAAATATTCAATCCGAAATATTTAACCCGAAAAGGGCCAAATTCAATTTATCTGAATTCGAAGCAATCCGATATAATGATCCGAACAAGACCCCAACATCACTCGATCCAATCCAAACCCGAGCTGATATGAAGTTGACCCGAAATAAATTGTATACCTGAACATGATGATCCGAATCAGCCCCGAATACGAGGTAAAGTCTCATTACACCTTATATTGGACTTGTGTCTCACATGAACACTACTTGTAACACCTTCTCAATTTGGAATTAGGGAAACGAAATGCTATATATAATTATATATGTATAATCGTCTCACTCATAAGTCATAATTCCAAATTCCAAATTCCCAATTAGAAGTCAATTGCCCCAATTTGTTAGGGTTTGCGAACTCCAGTTATCAAATCCCATTCGCTCCATTGAAGATCACGAAGGGGAAAATCCCGTGATCTTAATTCACAGATAGTAAGCTCAACGCCAAAAGCTTCAATATTTTAGGTAGATTTAATCTCGGATTTTTTTATTCTTTTGAAACGGTGGTAAATGTGACCAATTGGTTGGAGTGGAATTGACTAAATCTCGGATTCATTCTGCTGAATTTTGTTTTGGAATTGACTAAATCTCGGATTCATTCTGCTGAATTTCGTTTTTGATTTACATTGTATCTGAATTTTGTAACTGAACATTCTCCAGATGGATTTAGAGACTGAAAATAGGATAGCTGCGATTCTCTTTAAGGAGGCTAGGGAATTGCATCAACAGGCTGACAAGGAAGGTTCGCTTGCATATCTCCGTGGACCCACTGTTAGGAGTAAGCCCAATTCACGTTTCCTCACTGCAACAGTTCTTGGAGTGCAGCAAGGTTAGTTTCTGTTTACTTCTTTTCTGTGTATGCACTCAAATTATTTGTTTTAGCCCGTACGAGCGAGGTTAGATCGAGTTCGATTTATTCATACTTCATGTATTTCTTTAGTTTCCGTGTTTATACCTGGACATGCTGTGGATTCTGCTTGAGTTTTTTTCTGGAAATATGGGTGATTTAGTGTGGTACAAATGTGGAAAGTCTTGGTGTTAACCAATTTTTTCCTGAGTGAGACTTTGTTTTGTGTTTGTTATGCAAAGATCATTAGTTTTTTCTCGGCTTTAAGTAGGTGATATGTATTGAAGTTCACCTGTAAGCTAAATCATAGTGTTGTGTACACAGTATCCCCACTTATATAGGATTATATCCCGTTAAATGTGCAGTTTTTTAAAATTTACGCATAACTATATGTTGCAAATGAAGTAGTGTTTCTTTGGTGGAGAGGCGGGAATGGCAGGAATTTAGTTTGTAATTTCTTACTTGGTTGACCATGTGGCCTTGGAAACTCATGGTTATAAGTTAAAAAATAGAGAAAACACAAGTCTATAATAGCTCTATCAAGTTGCACATGATGATTCTTTATTTGCGTTCCGTTTTGTTTTTTCCCTGATGGGTTAGTGACTTAGATATAAAGCTTCAAATTCTTTGAAAATCTCAACATGTTATATTTATTTATTTTTCATATCATTCTTTAGTTTCCATGTTTAAACTTGAACATTCTAGATTGTGGAGAGCATGAGCTGGAAGTATGGGTGTTTAACTTGGTGATAAATGTGGGGCTTTCAAAGTGCTCACTTATTTGTCCCAACTAAGTTGTTTTTATTGTGTTGGTTATGCAAAGTTTACTGGTTTTTTTGCATTGGTGCATATGCACCAGTTCATATTGTAGAAATTAAGGTCTTAGATCTGGAATAAAGTGCTTCAAAAAATTAACTTTCAGGTTATACGAAGTAAAAAGGTTCTTTAATGGGTACGTTATGTTAACAGAGACCAATAGTTGTAGTTGATAATGAATAAATTGCAGACTTTAAGGTCTGCTTTTGTACATCATGTAGCCTGCACCTACTGAAGTTTGTTAATTTGTTTATTGGCAAGTTTGTTAATTGAAGCTATATGACTTGATTACAATCAAGATGTTGGGATAAGTACCTGGTTTTGCATGAAACTTAATTCCAAACACTAAGTTTGTGATCCAAAATATCATTGCATAGTCCAATGACCCCCAATACTTTAATCATCTGTTCTCCGAGATTTAAAAAATTTAACCCCTGAACACTTTTAAGATGTAAGATGACCTACGTTTTCCGTTGGTTAGGTGTTAGGACTACAAGTTGGTTGCTGTGGAAGTGAAAAATATCTTGGCCTTCTCTTTTCATACTAATATAGTTATAGATGCATTTCTTTTATGTTAACTCCCTTGTTTTTTTTATAGCTAATCGATCTGTTGAAGTAAATGAGATGTGGCGACTGAGGGATAAACAGCTAGAGCTGGAGCACAGAGTGAGAAATAGAAATGGCAGTGTGAGAAGATATGAGGATGGTTATGAATCCCGAAGAAGTAGTAGCCGTGATGAACGGGAACCAATTGCAATTGCTTCACGCACACCTAAGAAACGTTCTACTGATGATCTCAATTCGGCGAGTGATGAAGGATTAAGGGATGATGAGATTGAAGAATTTTTATATTCAAGGTCTCTTTTGTCTATCCAATTAAGTTTGCAATTTTCTCTATTTTCTTGTTCATTTATCTGAATTATCTTACTAAATGCCAATGGCAGGGCTAAACGAGGTAGGGGAGCAATTGGTTCAAGGATGGATGAAGCTGGTCCGTATCTTCCTTCTTGTCCAGGTTCAGCAAGCCCTGATTATGAGCTGCAGAAGGGTCGTGTTCTTGGCCCTGAAAGACCCTTCTCATTAAAACGCAGAGAATCATCTGACGAAGATGAGAAGAAGGTGGCGAAAAGGCACTCAAGCAAGCATCGCTCCAGTAAGCACAAATCAAAATCAAAGTCAAAGGATGAGAGAAGGAAAAAGAGGAAGGAGGAAAAAAAGAGAAAGCATCGTAGGTAACTGCATCATAAGGTTATGAAATTCAACTAAAAGTTTGTAGTGCTTGTGTTAATTTAACAGTTACTGTTTGTACGATGGAGAAAGAATGTTGGCAGCTTCTGTTATGCTCTGAGACAGCCCAGATTGTTGGTGTCTAAAAATGCAATGCAGTTGAAACATAGTAGTACTACTGAATTTAGGAAGTTGTAGGATTGTCTTATTGACTCCCATGACATCAGTAGTACAGTATGGCTCACTATGAATAGATTAGAACATGCAAAATTGATGTACGATGATACTCTGCTAGTGTTCCGACTCAGTGGGAGGCAGCCTGCAATCTTTTCCTGCGGCAAGACAAAGCAAGCACGGTCCTGACTCGGTGGGAGACAAAGCTGATGATCTGATGTTCGGATCGTCATTTGATATATGGATTATGGATACCATAGAACTTGTAGATGCTAAAGGGTACACTAAAATTAAGAGTGTATTCCCGTTTAGTTTTGTTAGGAAAATCCCATTCAAAATGAAAAAAGGATATCATTTGTTACTACTTGAGTTGAGTCTTGACTCGCTTGCACATTCTCATATCCCATCACCGACGTGCAAAGCAAATGCCAAATTCTTTTTATTTTCTTTTAATGTTTTAAAAGTTAAAAGCATTAGGCATCATATGTTATATATAAATGATAAACCGTGAACATTTGCTAGACAATAACAATTAACAACATCGATAAGAGTAATCTCTTACGATACAAACTAGTACAATTTAATTCCAAGTTATTTGAAAAAGGAATATTGTATTCAGGTACATTACAACATCATACGGATCACTTTACATATGCGGAAATAATTTGCACCTCGAACCATTTTTGTTGTTTGGCTTGCCATTTTGAACTGACTTCCAACCAAATTTCGCTTATATATGCCACATGTGTTCAAAGGACACATAAACCTCCCTCCATATCCTCTTACACTGCCCATGTTTTCGACTGTTCCGTCAATCCTATTTCCCGCCGGTAGGCTGGCAGAATGTCAGTAGCTTCGAAGAAGCACTCTTCTCTTTCCGGTGTAATTCTCGTGAGCAAATGCTTTTGCTCTAGCTTGTTGGCTTTATTTTTGCATGAGAGGAACATGGCTATTTTTTATGGAATACGTTTTTTCTTTTTTTTTCTTTTGAAACGGCAAAAGTGACTCGGACCCCTGATTTATTGGTTGAGATGAAGCGTCTTACCAACTGAGTTGCGCTTCGTTGTCATGCTAAAAAAAAACAGAGAATACATTTGCAACACACCTTTCTTATCGTTGACGTGCGTTAGGATGAAGATTTGGTGCAAATGGACTTCACCACCTCTTGACTTCTTTTGTGCACATACCGATGGATCCTCTTTGGGGTATATCCGAGTCATAGTGGTCTAGGATGTACTTTTCGAAAGGCAGATGGGTCTTTTTTAAGTGCTATCTCTTCTTATATTCAAATTATAGATAATTACACGGTTGAACTCTAGACGATACGACTTGTTTGATTCATGCTAAAAGAATGAGAATTACAAAGATACTTATTCGTACTGATTCTGTTTATGTTTTCAAATGTTTTTGCAGGGGGGATTGTTCCATTCAGGATAGTGCGAGCTTTAGTGGCTAATATTCACCTCATGGTGAAAACATTTTGAAGATCTCAAGCTCCAATGCATATATCGAGAATCCAATTGGACTGCAGATCTATAGGCATGTTTGCTAGTTCACGTTTTAACTTAAAAGTAGTTTCCCCACCCTAATTTCATGTACCCTCTGGAAAGATGAATAATGTGTGGTTTTCTGCCTCGTCATGGCTCCACACTTGTATGTATAAAGACTTACCGGTGGGTACATTACGTGAAGTATCTTCTCCACCTGATCATGCGTTGTATAATATTTTGGTGTGTATAAAGGAATTCACTTCTTCTAAAATAATTTTTTTTAAAATCTTGCGCAACAAACAAAGAGAGCTAGGTAGACGACTTCCCCTCCGTCATATATAACATTTTAATTACATGAAGTTTACAATGCAAAATACCTATCTAAATCGTTGGTGATAGTGACTCAAACTTTTGAGTGGTAATCCTATCTTTTAACTTGTGTATAAATAGTAGTGTTAGAAGTTTTGAAGAAAACTTGTTGTAAAGTATGCCTTGTAAGGTATGGTTGCTAGAAGATCCCTTCTTAGTTATTTGTTAATTAAATAAAAATAATATATAGTCGTAAGCTATTATGTAAGAGTTTCGAATCGATATATTTCACGTCCAAAGCGAACCTTGGGTTAGTGAGGAATAAGTGCTCAAAGTTGGAAGGTTAAGTGGGTTTATCCCACATTGATAGCACATGAAAATCATTTCTGATTTATAACCAAATGCACCATACATTCAAGTGTGTTAGTTGAGTTATGGAAAAGTCTCCACGCAGGCGCCCAGGTTGGTGTAAATTCTAGCAAGGTTGATTTATAACCAAATGCGGTTTAAATTATTTTGTCTTCTTAATCTTATAATTACGTATTATTTGACTAACAAGCAATTTATATATGAACTTTATTATTACATCAAAACATCTTTAATTTATCAAATAAGTTTGAAGCTTATTTTCAATTTCTTTTGTTACTTTAGTGATGTCATCTTCTGCATTATCTCCCTCCATTATTTGTCTACTTCATATAATAATTTCATCCTTAGTTAAAATATCTACAACCCGTTACTCCATTTGATGATCAAGGAAGACAGTCATATCCATCTTATTTAAGTTATATACATAAATTATATCTGGACCCCTTAAATTTTCTAATTACATATGAAACCTCGTTAATCAATGAATAACGTAAACATTCCTGTACGTTGGATATAATCTAATTACATATAGGTCCACGATCTTGACTTTTGACGAATTAAAACCCGAAAAATTCTGTTTTACTCCTGGCCCAATATCAGATTCTGAAGGCGGCCTAACAACTCTAACTAATGGTGTCACGTGAGAGTCACATAAGTCTTTAATTGATTTTGAACAACATGTATTTGTATGTAATTAAAACTAGTTGTTAGTTTTTAAAAAAAATAGTCGTTGGAGAACATTTGAAGTCTATTTATACATCATTTTTGGTTCCTTTGTGTTGTTTTTTGTTGATCATTATGTGTAAATATTTAATAATAATAAAATAATAATAAAATAATAATAAAATTTTTAAAAATTATGTCTTAAATTAAATGTCTCATTTAATTTTGATGTTTTGCATATAATATTTTTAAACTTTAACTGTATTTGATATTATTAAACATTAAATCTGAAATGTTCGATTACATCATATTATTAACATACCCAATCGGTAATCATATGGAATTAAAGTTTTTTTTTATATAATCTAATTGAACATTTAATATAAATGAATGAAAATTAAATCATAGTCAAAGGTTATTTCGTCAAACTCTATTGTATATAATTTGACACTAAAATGTTTTGGCGTGGAACTTTAAGGTTAAGGTGTGAATTATTTTCCACGCTAAAAATGCCATATTCTAGTAGTATCATTTAGTAAATGTTTTTGAAAAAGTCTTATTTTAATTTATTGAATATGGAACCGACCATATCCTTCCTATCTAAATGTTTGGCATGCTCACACAAATTATAATAATATAATCGAGACTTTTATAATTAAGATCTGTGAATTAAGCAACATCTTTTTTAATCGAACCAAAAGATTGAGAAAATCGGATATTTAAAATAGTAATGCAAGATAAAAATTTATGTTAAAAAAAAGAATACAAAAAAGAACAACAAAAAAATGCATGAATAATAAATATTAAAGGTTATGAACAATTATAAAAAGGAAAAAGTAAGGTATATAATTAAAAATTAGTTGTTAATAGTTACTAAACAAATAAAGAAAAAATAATAGAAAAATAAAAAAAATTATAACGACTATATTTCAATTTCATAAGAAAGCCTAATGTTTTATATCAATTATATATGGGTTATAAGGCTGTGTTTGTTTTGCCAATTTACAAAATCCGGTTTTAATTCGGTCAAACACTAATTCACGAAAAGGACCTAGTTGTAATTATTCGACTAACGGGGTTTTAGATGAAAACGAAGCATCCTGGAGGGGCTATATGTAATTGATCCTTATTTATATTCTAAAAAATATTTTTAATACAAATCTGATGGTAGGAATAAATTTTTTGTAGAAATATTTTTTTCCGATTTCGAAAACACGAATATATGGAGGTTTTACTCTATGAATATATGTATGAATCTCGGGTTCGAACCTTGTAGATGTAAAAAATACTTTTGGGACAACATTCCTTCAAAAAGGGATTGATGATATTCGGCTGGATTAGTCGCATAAATAGATACCAGATAATGTAATAAATTAAAAAAATGTATAAATAATAATACTCAAAGTCTCATGAGAGACGGTCTTTATATAGAGACGGTCTATGTTATTAATAAAATTATCCATATTATTAAGTAAAATACTTGTATTTAAATAATTTTTATTGTAATATAAAAAAAATTTAATATTGAAAATATGAATGTTTTAATAAATATCATGAGTTTTTATTACAGACACAGTACCTTGTGACAAGATGGCATAATGATATCTGGAAATCTTAGAAATGTAAAAGGAATATATAAAAGACATGTAAACGACATAAATTGGTGATGAACGGTACTGAGAAGAATAATAAATATCTCATCATCATTCACAAATCACAATATCACCACATTCACATCGCCATTTCTCTCTCTTTCTGTTTCACCAGAGAGCAATCAAACAGCAGAGGAGCAGCACATAAAGAAGCAGCAGCAAGCAGATCTAGATCCCAAATTCCCAATTACTACTTTTTTCTCTCAATTCCCTTTTCAGGTCACGCTTGTTTCTTTCTCTCATTTCTTCTTGATTTAGCTAGTACCGACAATGTAGATTTACCTCATTTTCTTCTTATACAAACTGTTTGATTTCGCCTAAGCCTCAGTTTGTCGGTATAATACGCTCAATGTAATATTTGTTATGCGATTTGCTAATTGATCACTGAATATATTTATGTATGTAACTTTCTACATTCAAGTGGAATTCTTGCAGATTTCATGTTTGAGGTTAAGGTGTAATTGTGTAGCCTTTTTGTTTCTCTATCATGACTGTTTGAACCGAAAAGTTATTTGGTAGAAAGAAGATCATTAGTGAGCTGCTGCTATCTGGCAGTAAAAAATGTGTGTTTTTTTTTAAAAATCTTGTCTCCTACCTTGCTTGAGTTTTCCTTTTTCTGATTTGGTATGTATGTGTGTTTCCACCCGACTTCCTCGCAGGTTCTTAAATTCTCAAGATCATGTCGAGAAGACCCACTGCTCGTCGTTTTACAGATGGTGGGGGCCTTCCTTTTGTTGGTGGATTGCATCCCAAATCCCGTCCCTCTCCCCTGCTATCCGTAGGACTCTTTGTTGTGGTAAAAATCTTATTTCACATCGTGCACGTGTAGGCAGCTTGTATGTTATTCACAACTGCATTTTTTCAAGCCCGCACTGGAATCTGTGAGCTTTGATTAGTTGGATCATGTATAACATGTGATATAATATAATTTTGAGTGGGCGAAGAGGAAGTGTAGGATGAGAATATTTTTCAGTGTCTACTCTATTTGATTGGGTTGGTGATTATCGCCTTACATTGATAAGCATGCAATACGTCTTGCTTCCCAAAATTAAGTAAATAAAGAAGATTATCGTGTAGCTGGCTTTTGATTTCTCCGAAGAAACTGACCATATACTTTGTGCTATTCGCAGGGTACCTTACTGATTGTTGGCTACCTGTATCATGGTTCAGGTCTGGTTTATATGCAATGTCTTACACATACATGAGATGCAGATACTTTTTTAAAGTTCAATTTCATGTTAAGAGACACTGTTTATGCAAAATTGGTTGTTCATGTATGATTAGCAAGATGGACTATATAGAAGGTTTAATATCTTTCCCAGTTATTTTCTTTCAATGAATGCTTCGTAGTGTTAATGGTGAAAGTGATAGAGCAAAGGATTTAGGGATAAAGAAAGATATGCTATTGGTGTAGCAATAGCTACTTTTCTGTAGATTTATTGGAAAAACGTAAATAAAGTGAAGACACCAATCTCCTTGAACAGATGAACCATCTGAAAGGGCGAAACCAACTTTAAAGAGTGACATAGGCCCTGTTTAACAAAACTAGCTTAAAAGGTAGCTGGTAGCTGAATATAGCTGGTAGTTGGTTATGTAGCTTTTTTTTTCAACAAGCTAACTTGGTTAGCTTCTCAAACCAGCTAGCTTGTTTGAAAAGCTGTGCGTTCACGTAACGATCTTTTTATTAAAAAAAGCTTATGGAGCTGAAAAGGTAGTGGTAAACAGTGCCAAAGATTAAAACTTGACTATTGAATCTTAAAGCAAGACTCTTGTATATAAATCAACTTCCTAATTTGAATTGAAATCTATTCATTAAGACGGTAACAACTTCCTAATTAAACTTTAACTCTAATAGTTAACTTGCTTATTATTAAAAAATTTTCACAACAATAGTAATAAGTATTGATCCTAATAATAATTTAGGACTCTAGATCTGCAGCAGAAAGCTCTTACAGGTTACAGCTATATCGTAGGAGCACAAAGCTTTCTAATTTCAACATACAAGTTACATGCACAAAATTTCATTTATGGATGTGGTGATAACCCGGAAAAATAAATTTGTCCCAGTCATCTAAATAGTTATATACTATTATCTCATCTTCAATTTAATGTAAACGAGTTACATGAACAATTTTATCTTCCAGTATAATGTCAATGTCTTTTATTTCTAAATCTGGAGTTAAACCCATTAAGGACCTGAAAATATAATATGACTTGTGACCTAGAATTTATTTACTAGTCACAACATGGAACTGTGTTTTTTGATGAGTATACTATGTAGTTATTCCTGTATAAATTATTACCATATAGTTTCTTAACAGTACTTATCTGATACTGATAAATTTTCTTTTTCTGTTCAGGTTCTAGGAATGCTGAAATTGCTGCTTTAAGAAGACTTGATGGTAATTATCTACACGTAAAAGAGTTATTGCATTTCAAGTTCTTTCTAGATAAAACTTAGATGCCTTCAATTCTTGCCGTTCTATACATTTGTGTGTATGAATGTTTTAATAAGATGCCCTCCAGACGCATAACTTCCTCTTATATACCAAAAACAGCCATATGATGAATTTTTCGTCTGATGCATAAAGTCCACTAAAAACATGCACAAACCAAACTGATTGCATGATCAGTTCATGCCTGTACACATTCTATTCTACTCTTGATTTTACATGCAACTAAGATAATATAGTTGCTAATATTTATTGGGCCTTCTTTCTTTGATTTTCTAAACTTATTGAAGTAACAACCATTATGTCAAGAACCTTTTAATCAATGAAGTCATTGACGGTGCAGGTGGTGTTTCATGTACACTAGAACTTCAGAGATTATTACCTGTTCTTAAGATGGCATATGGTGAAAGTATGCGGAAAGTGTTGCACGTAGGTCCTGATACTTGTTCAGTAGTCTCACAACTATTAAAAGAAGAAGATACTGAAGCTTGGGGTGTCGAGCCATATGAATTAGATGATATCGATGCCAACTGCAAGAGTCTTGTGCATAAAGGTGTCGTTCGTGTCGCTGATATCAAGTTCCCTCTTCCTTACAAGGCGAAGTCCTTTTCTCTTGTCATAGTGTCAGATGCACTGGATTACTTGTCACCTAAGTATCTAAACAAGACTGTTCCAGAGCTAGCGAGGGTATCTTCTGACGGCTTGGTCATGCTATCTGGTAATTCTCCAGGAATCTTACAGGACAACCATATGTTGTTTTCTTAATAACTGTGAGCTAATTATGATCTGTTTGTCCTTGAAATTCTTGAAATTTTTATATCAAGTCATTTGTTTCATCTTGGGGCGAAAGATCATTTTCAGTTGGTTTTGGCTTCACATTTATTATTAGTACTTGGTCAGTGTGTGTACCTCTTCAATACCATGTGAACTACCCTGTATACATTTGAGCCTTCATAAAACCATGAAAAAAGTATATCCAAGCAGTTGATGTCTTCTTGTTCAGTTACACCAATTGGATCTATCCAACAATTTCACATAGGTATATTTCTGAAACAGATTGAGTGTCTTTTTCTGTAAATTAGGTTCATGTAATGTTGCTTCTCATGCTACCATTTGGTTACAGTTTCCATCTGACTATTATTCATGTTCTTCTGTTTAACATAAATATAACGGTACTTTATTCTAACGATATTATTGTTTTAAGATCCACCCTAATGGTTATTGTTTGTTACAATGGATACAGGTTACCCTGGTCACCAGAAAGCTAAAGTGGCTGAGCTTTCCAAGTTTGGCCGTCCAGTAAGCACCACCTTTTATTCTTATTTATTACTTAGCATGTCTTATTTTCTAACTTGCATAATCTATCCACCTAACTTGCTTCCTTTACTCGGAAATATGATATTTAAAAATGATGAATAGATGCAGGTAAAATCTTAAATGTGCTTAATTTTCAGTCTGGTGAAATTCCCTCTCTATAAAATGCCATAATAGAAATTTGACAATGAGAGCAAATGTTTAATTTTTGACTGCTCTTAATGTATTAAATGAATGAAGCTTAGGATGTCCTCATGGTAAGCATGTTCTACATGCAGAATTCTAGTCTAGGTGCAGCCATGTTGCGACATACTTTTGGACCATTATTGCCTACACAATAACAGATTTCTTGAATGCTAAAGCTTGATTGCAATTTGCTAAGCTTAAATTCTTAAAAAAGATGGAGTAGCATCATTGTGTTTTTTCTAATTATAGGCCAAATTTCGGAGCTCATCTTGGTGGATGAGATTCTTCATCCAAAGCAACTTAGAAGAGAACAAAGCTGCTCACAAGAAGTTCGAGCAGGCAACAAACAAGAAAACATCCAAGTCAGCCTGCCAAGTTTTCCACTTGAAACCATTGTATTAATAGTCGGAGTATAGACGGCATTCTTTGCGACTGTGATGCCAACAAGCATCGTTAGTTCTTAACCTCTCATAGTAAATTCTCAGTCAGGGAAATTATGTTAATGTTTCCCATATAGAGATATAAGAAAACATCAATAGTGTTGCCTGCCAATTTTGTGGCCAGAAAATCCCAATGTACCTGTGTTTTATTCCCCTCTAAAGTATTGTACTCTTCCAGCAGCATGAATTGCTCTGGAGAAAAACAAGAAGTCACTGTACTGTTATTTATTGTTAGAGAAAAGAAATCAAATTTTACTACATTCTTGATGCAAGTGACTCGGCTATGTATTTAATTTTAATGTCTGGATATCTGTTATAATGAAGGTATAAGTATGGTTGCGATTTTAAAATTCCGTTTGGTTTTTAAACTGTTCCGTTCTCTCTTAATCTACTATGGGCTTCCCTCTTTGTTGCCACGTGGTAAACATTACTTTCAAAATATCGTAGGGGAAGAGATATTTGCTAAAAATGGACGCTAAAAATGACAAAATGAGATCGTTGTTTAGGGCCGATGGGAGTATAAAATGTGGCAAGTCTTCCAAGTTGGAGAGAGATACTATAATTGATGCTAAGAGATCAAGATCCACAAAATTTGAGCACCGATAGGCCGGTGACATATTTCAGAGCTAGGGTTGATTGTTGAAGTTTGAGAGAGTATTCTCTATTCTGGGTCAAACTCCGTCAAGATTCATCATGAGAGAGAAGTCCGGGTCGGCTCAGTACTTTCCTCGGCCTCTAGATGTGTGAATTTTGACCGACGAACTATAATATGGACATATATTTCTATACATCATATTTTGTAAAATTGAACAAGAGTGCTAAGGTTTTAATTTTGGTATTAAACTCTACATTCCACAACCTCTATATACCACTAAACAAACTTTTTGCTCAACAGAAGAAGGAAAAAAAAAATCAGGACCATTTTGTATGAAACAGGATCTTATCTTTCCATTTTCATCTTGACATTTCATAGAAAGGTATATTGGTCCACCATGATAATTGCCAAATACCAACGTGTTACGTGTGTAGTTTTCTGATGGTTAACTTCAACAGCTTTCCTATGCCAATGATGAGTTTAAGTATGTAGAGCTCTGTGACAAACACATCTTTATAGTAACAATTAATGAAGAAACAGTACTGCGAAATATAGACCCAAAAGTCCGTTCGGATAATTCTCAAGTAGATCGGGTCATAGTGTAAGTTTATAGACGGTATGGTTGAATGCAATGCAGTTTAACTACATTCGTTATCCTTAATAATACTTGTGCCCACCAAATCATCTTTGCCTGCGTTGAAATTCCTTCAACGCCTCTAGAAGATCTCCTTCATTGAAGTCAGGAAACAATTTGTGTTACGTCCGGAGCTATGACTAAGATAAGATAGAAGAAATGCGAGAAGTTGACAGACGAAATGGGAGAAATTAAGACGAAGAGGGAGAAGTGCTGTAAATGCAGCTATTAATTCATACTTGCCCAAAATGGCTGAAATTCGAATACAATAAATAGGGAAGTAACCTAAATGATCTAACGGTAGAAAAAGGACCCTAACTTAAACGACAACGATTAATTGAAACTAAAAGACAAAACATGCAAAAGAGACGCCATAACCAGAGTACGAAGGTACTGTACTCGATCTTCAGTAGTCGTAGATCTAAGGGATGATGGATGGCTGAGATTGATCCACGTACCTTTTGAGCAGGAGCCGTTGGATGGCTTTTGATTTGACAGTCATGTTTTAATTCCTCAAACAACACCGTTCCATTAAGTGACAAGCCAGCCTACTGTTTATTAGAACACGCTTCTTCTTTTCTTCATGCGATTTGTCTGTTATGTTTGTTATGCCCAGAGACTTCATTTATGCACTATCTATGGCCTGAGACATGACATTCCCTCTTCCTTGGGTTGATTCTTGTTCACTCGAATCAAAATATGAAAATCTCTGTTTCATCACTGTATAATCTTCCCATGCAGCTTCCTGAGGATTGGAGTTAGACCAGTTTATCAAGACCTGCACTACAACAACATTATTGCGGGGCACTATCCTCCTATCCAGTATCTTGTATGGTGTCACTTGGAATCGTCCATCAGCTGTAGTGATTGGCAGAGTCAATAATGGTATGTATGTAGAGCTGATCTTCTTCTTCAATAGGGACACATGAAACACTGGGTGAATAGAACTTCCAGTAGGCAACTGCAACTTGTAAGCCACCTTCCCAATCTTCTGCAGGATGGAGTATGGTCCATAGTATTTAGATGACAATTTGAGATTCTTCCTCAGAGCAATAGTGGCTTGGCAGTATGGCTGGAGTTTCAAGTACACTTCATCACCAACATTAAAAGATCTTTTAGTTCTATTCTTGTCAACATAGAACTTCATTGTATCTTGAGCTAGCTTAAGATTTCCCTTAAACAGCTGAGTAATTCTATCTTTCTCCCTTAACCATTGCTCAATGGTTTCATGTTTAGCTGGCAAGTAAGGCCCTATGGATAGGTGTGAATGTGTGATGGCTCATAGCCATACATAGCTTGAAAATGGGTAAGTTTCAGACCTGAGTGGAAGCTAGTGTTATACCAGAACTTAGCTAGGGATAGCCACCTTGACCATTTTGTTTGCTGTTGACTCACCATGCATCTTAAATAATTTCTCCACACATTGATTTATTCTTTCAGTCTGTCCATCAGACTGGGGATGGTAAGCAGTTGAATAGTGCAACTCAGTGCCAATTATCTTGAATCTCTCCAAAAGCTGCTAGTGAATATCTTGTCTCTGTCAGACACAATGCTTATAGGCATACCATGTAACCTGTAGACATTATCAACAAATATCTTGACTATCTGTTCAGCATTGTAAGGGTGAGTGAGGGCAATAAAATGCCCATACTTGGTGAATCTATCAACAATCACCAAAATTCTATCTTTACCAAATGATTTTGGTAACCCTTCTATAAAATTCATAGTGATATGACTCCAGCTTTGATCATGGATTAGCAGTGGCTGTAACAACCCTGGATATGCAGCATTGTCTCCCTTGCTCATCTTGCATACATCACAAGCTAGAATGTATTGATAGATATCTCTTTTCATATTTGGCCATATGAAAATAGCTTTAGCTCTCTGATAATTAGCATTCATACCTGAATGCCCTCATATGGAAGACTCATGCACATGCCTGATTAGTAATTTCCTGAGTTCTGATTTATCACCAATAATTAACCTCCCTTTACACCTCAGAACTCCACCTTGATACACAACATCAGGAATGTTGTTTGGATCAACCAATAAACCTGGTATGATTGCTTGGATTTTAAGGTCCCCTTCATAGCTACTCTGCACATCTGTAATCCACTGAGGTGTGATAGTACTCAAACTCTGCACTTCATCCAGTTTTTCATCATGATTCACTTTGGATAAGGCATCTGTCTCCACCCCCTTCTATAGCAGATCTCATAGTCTAATCCCATCAATGTTGATATCCACTTGTGCTGAAGTGCTGATGTTATTTTCTAATCCAACAAATATTTAAGACTTTGATGGTCTATTCTTATCACAAATTTGTAACCCTGTAAGTAGTGCTTCCATTTATCCACAACCATAAGTACAACATAAAACTCTTTCTCATATGTGGACAAAGGCATATGCTTCACCCCCAGTGCCTTGCTGAGATAGGCAATGGGACCTTGGCCTTGTGTGAGAACTTCTCCTATTTCACTCCCAGAAGAATCTGTTTCAAGAATGAAAGGTTTAGTGAAATCTGGTAAAGAAAGCACTGGTGCAGTACTCATTATAACCTTCAATTTCTGAAGAGCTTCCTTAGCTTTCTTAGTCCAGTGGAAATTGTCTTTTTTCAACATACCACATCATATCATTGTATAAACTTTCTGTAGTATTCTGTTAACCCCAAGATCCCTCTCAGTTGCTTAAGTGTTCTTGGGGTGGGCCATTTAAGTATACTCTCAATTTTCTCAGGATCTGTAGCTACACCTTCACTGGATATAATGTGACCCAGATACTCTACTTGTTCTTGACCAAAAGAACATTTGCCAGCCTTAGTATACAATGATTGCTCCCTTAATATTCCCAACACAATCATCAGATGTTGCACATGTAGTTCAAGAGTTGAGTTGTAGATTAAAATGTCATCAAAGACAAGAACAAATTTTCTTAACTGAGCAGAGAAAACTTAATTCATTAATGACTGAAAGGTTGCTAGAGCATTGCTCAAACCCAAAAGGCATCACTAAAAATTCATAGTGACCCTGGTGTGTTCTGAAGCCAGTGAACTTCACATCTTCAGGCTTTATCCTGAGTTGATTCGAGTCACCCCTTTACCATTTAAAAGAAAGAAAAAAAGCCATCAGCAGGCATACAAGAAAGAGCCTGCCTCACAATCACAATCATTGAAAGAGATTGTTTAACTTTATCTCCAAGCTTCAAGACAAACTTCCACTGCCCACTATCTTGATGTGTAGCCTAAATATCCCGAATATACTGCCCCTTGCGTACATACTTCTTGACCCATTTATGCCATACATAATGAAGAGCAGGATTATCAAAGCCAAAAATAAAAGATCCTACTGCATCTTTATTCCATGAGAGAACTTCCTTAATATTCAAGCGTCATTTTGCTTTAACCAAGCAAACAAATTGCCACTTCACTAGATTTCTTCTCCCAGTTGCATGCAGTCCATAGAAAGTTCCTTAATACCCCTTGGATCCTTTTGAGCACAGTGACATGAATAGAAAACAGACAAGCCCAGAAGGCCAGAACCTTTGAATGCTTGCCAACGTGCATAAATTGAGTCAAAACTAGTCTTCTTGCATAACTAAACCATTTTGACATCAAACATTGAATTCTCTTAGTCAACTTGGATAATAAAGGATCATACTCAACAACTGACAATATCCTAGGATTCAAGAGAATACCTAAGTACCCGATTGGAAAATGCCCTTCAGGGAAACCCAAGATACCCATGCATTCAATCTTCTTCTTGTCAGAAACCCCTCCAAAGAAAATAGAGCTTTTTGCCACATTCATTGGAGATCAAAAGTAGAAGTGAACTAAGCTAACACTAGTTTATTTGTAGTTAGAGACACCACATCAGCCTTACAATACACCATCAAGTCATCAGCAAATCCCAATTTACCACATTTGGGGTGAAAATGGAAATTACATGGAGTGAGTCTAGCTTTGAATAACCTTGTAAGATAAAAAAGAGAAATGAGTTGTGGATACACAAGTCATGAGCCTGGACACAAACCAAACATCAAATTTATAGAACTGCAACATTTGACTTGGGAAATCACAACTCATTGTAGCATAGGACTTCTGAATATCTATCTTCAACAAACATCTAGGTGAGACATACTCCTTGATCAGTTCCTTGCGCACTAAAATATTACGATGTTATTGATATGTCATCGATTTTCTGGCAACTCTTCCACTCCAATGTAATACTAGTTTGCTTTTTGCCCGAGTACCTGTTATTGATTTTCTTTAGAAGCTTCCCAATTCTGAAATACTCCTCAATAGCCTCTCGGACTTAATGGCCTACAACTTCCCGAGCCTTCTTAAAGAAATATGAGTTGTATTCATCAGGGCCAGGGTCCTTGTAATCATCCATCCCAAATACCACCTCCTTAACTCAGCCATAGTAACCTATCTGGCTGTCTCATAATATAGCAATTCATTGCATTAGTGATAGTATGCTCAATGTCTCTAAGAGGATCATGTAATAATTTATGTTTGATTTAAAAGGATCCTCTCTTCGAACTTGCTTTTATATTTAATATTAAGTTTTACAGGAAGAATCATTACTCCAAATTAGTAATTGCTACTATGAAATATAGATATGGTAAATTCTTGAACAATAAAATCAATATTTGGTGAGCAAACATTCCTTGGGAAGCTCACTATGAAACCTTTGATTATCTTGGCAGTAATCATATGCTAGGTAATATTTTCTAACCCATCTGTAGTATCTCCTTTGGGCCCATGTTAGGGTATTGGACCTGTTATGATTCCACCAATTTATTGGGTTGTCATCACTACAAAATGTTGGGCTTCCATTCCAAACGCAACCATCAAGTTTGAAGGCTTTAAATTTAGTCTCAAAAGGAGCCTCAGCCCAATTAATTTTCTCTTTTCCACCGCTAGTGGCCCAACTCGATCCATCCCAAATGCTGGCAAGTAAGCCCATGGGCTGTGATCTTGGATATGCCACCCCTTTGTCTTCATGGTTTCTGTATGTTCTTATAGGAATCCAATCAACCATAAATCTGCAGAAATATATAGTGATTGATCAGTCATTACGGCAAGTACTGTGGTTTTATACGTTAGACACTTCTGCAACAATCTTTTTGAAAAATCTTGAGCAAAATGCAGGGCAAAGATTATTTCGATGTCTTACTTTCAAGAACATAGCAATAAATATTTCCTAGTCCAAGGTCATGCTTTTATTTTCTTCCAAGGAAAAATATTCCAAAATAGAACACCGGTATTATAATCGAAGAGTCTCGCTTACACAATTTGGTTAATGTTCCATAATACAGAATAGGTGTGAAAGTCTTCTGTTGGATCAAACCACAACCTAAACCTTTGCTCTCTATCTCCAAATCCATCAGTGTAAACATTTGTATGGAGTGTATAAGGTTGTCCTGCTACATTCCCCAGGAACTCGAAATCGACTTCATCCCGCTTTGTATGATTAGAGATCAGCTGCATTATATTCATGTACAAAATAATTAGCATATCAAAAATCAAATTAGATCTCCATTGGTGTCACTATAATGTGTTATTAACTCACGTAGAAGGCCACGACAGTGCCTGCTGAGTTTCCAGGTATCAACTTAATCTTCATGTCAAATTGGCCAAACAAGAACATATTATTTGAGGCAAATGCAGAACCTGGAAGGAGTACACAAAACTACGATGGAAATTGAAATCGATAACTGTTAACTGAACTATAAGGTTTACAAGAGAATTTGACATGATCAAAACCTGAGTCCCTGTCTAGAATTAAGCTTCTGTTTGTGCCATCAACAGATGTGTTTACATGGCTAGGAGACCATGTCACATGGAAATCCTTGTTAAAATCTCCTGATGAAACAACAGAAGCTAAAGATCCTTGATTAATATAGAAAATCATTCCATATAGTACAAAGATCATATGTTTAATGTCCATTATTTTTTATGGAAGAAAATATGATGGATTATTGACAGATAGTAAAAGGATTGAATATATAGGTATTGCATGGTTAAAGTTAAACGATGTGAATGGAACCACAAAGAGTTTTGCTTAAGCAAGAATATCTTCACCAGGAAGTAAAGGATTATTATATGAAGATGTTAGCTAGATTAAATTTTGCTTAGAGTCACATCAAGAACTAATGATTATTGCTTACCAAACTACATCCATATGTAATGTTAGTGTAATTTGTAATTTGATTGAATTGTTTAATACTACTACTCATATAACATGTGTGTACTATTTAAGTATATTTTCTTCAAATCAAGTGACAACATAATTATACTAATCTGTATAGAAAATGTAATAGTTTGTGCTCAATATGCCAAACTTTTGGCACACACAAGTTCCGAACATTCCAAATTAGGAGAAACTACATTAAAGTAACCTGCTAGCATGATCCTCCTCTTCCACATTTGACAAAATGTTTCCAAGGAATAATTTCAATTTCTTAATTGGCATCTTTTCATTAACTCAAAGTCTTAGTAATATTCCTTTTCTCTACCATATAGCAAAGACATTATTCAAATAGACGGTTTGGATTACAATTACAACTAAAACTGTATCTCAATTTCAGTTCTAATTCAAACAGTAAATACTTTATAGTAATATTTCGATTCCAACTTGAAACAAGTTACAAATAAACTCTACATTGTAATATTTCATGACTTTTGTAGGTACCATCTCAAGTAATTAAGCTAAACTATAATATTAAATGACATAACATTTCATAAATAATTATAGATATATTTTGATTCATTGCATGAAGTGTATGGTTTAAAATAATTACTTAAGGTTATCTATGATACTAAATTAATTTAAAGTATGTTGGTCCAGATAACAATAAAGTAAAAGACTAGGGAAGTGAATAGTATTTTCAAACTTTTGTCGAGAAACACTATTTCTCAGAAACTGTTGGGTTTCTGATACTTAGATTCAGAGAGCGAAATACTTAAGCAATAGATAACTGTGATTGTGTTTTGCAGTAATAAATGTGTGTATGTGAGATGCTGGAATGTAAAAAAAGAATAGTAAATAACACATCAAGTATAGTGGTATCTGGAGGTGGCGTAATCCTCAAACTAATCCACTCGGCCTTTCTGAAACCTGGAATTCACTAACAGGCGATTGAATTCTTCTTACAATATATCATATTCTAAGATCCCTACAAATAAATAATTCCCAACCAAATGTCCCCCCTGAGTTGTTCCCTGGCTCCTAGAACCAAGTACTTCATGTACTCAAGATAACCTTGGAGCTATTTCTTGATTTCCCAAATCAAGTACTTCATGTACTCCACGCCTCGATGGTGTTGGTTATAAGTAGATTGTCAAGAAAGATTCTTGTATAACTTTTCAGCTATATTTTTCAGAGAGCTTAGAAGAGATAACACTACTTGATACACTTATTCAATGTATGGTAGGTTCTCTTTCACTTACCCAAGTAATTGGTATCCGTTCTGGAGAATGAGCTTCAAAAAGGGTATACGAAAGTTCAACTCTTTCACGAATAACAATCTCTTGTTATAGGTTCAGGACACTTAGAACTACCGGTGATTCTTCGAGCTTGTTAGTCAGAACAGAAAGCTTGGAGAATGGTAGTATGAATGCTTGAGAGGATACTTTGCTTGATAAATAAATATGAGCGCGTAGTTCGTGTGTGTATTTCTCAGCTACTAAGTGGTGATAATTATAGATAAATATGAGAGTCGTTTGAATAGTATCCGTTAGACCTTCTCAAAATTCAATGCGTTGATATCTCGAAATGAGTACTCAGAAGTCCCTTTCTCATTTTTCAGAAAGGACTGTGCATTGA
>JAYMSP010002415.1:0-24445 GCA_036897095.1 Plantago elongata
GGTCTAACCGGGATAGGCGTGTCCAACACATATTCAACATTTTCTTGTCTGAGAACCAAACGCACATTCCGGATCCAATTCAGAAAGTTTGGCCCAGTCAGAGTGTGCTTCTCCAAGATGCTTCTGATAGATAAATTAGACATATTTTTGGACATAGAGAAGTAAATAAAACAGGAATCAATACTAAAACAAAATTTCTGATCACAAATAGTAACTAAATATACATGGACTTCAGTAATATTTAGCTCCCACTATTTTCTCTACTCAATGACCACATATAAAGAGTACGAACCCATATCAAATATAGTCATAGCGACCAAGATCCAGATTTCCACTATTACAACCCCAGCTAGGGCTGAACCGTTGTAACAGTTAAATCCAGTAGGTCTCCAAACCAATTGTTCAAAGCAACTCTTGGTTGGTCAAACCAAGTTTGACCGACGCCCTTTAACTAATTCGACGCTAGGGCGACAAGACATGGCCAAGTAAGTCATAACCATCACACGATGTTAACAATGCACATATGAATGAGACTTAGCCTCGTAGAACGGAGCAAACACTAGGGTGTAAATAATCTTGAACGAAAAGGATCAATACACCATTTAATTATGTGGGTGACGTCGTTCAGACCTAGTCCGAGACTTAAATTTAATTGGGGAACAATTGAATGACCAAGATCCAAATACGCAACACATAATGGGCGCCGCCTACCCAATCATGCAACATGCAGACTACCAAGTAATGAGCGCCGCCTACTCATACATGCATTAACGCGGTCTGACATATAATGGACACCGCCTACCCAACATTCAAAAACGCGGACTCTATGCTACTTTAAAGTAAAGCAATTCACGTAGACAATCAAACGTGCATATATGAAAAATCAAAAAGAGGTAAATAATGCATTTGTTAAGTTTCAAAAACTTTAAGGTGTCTCTAAACAACTTATTCAATCTTCAAAAGATTAATTGATCCCCTTAAACAATTTTCATAAACAATTTATGAACTATTTTAAAGTTTCTAAAACTTTTGGGGAACTTTTATAATTTTCAGAATCTTAACATAATTTTTCAAAAAAGGTTTCTGGGTCAAATTCAAACTTTTCGGAAGTTCTGTGTTCAATTGCAATAAACAGATGCATTTTGTATCAAATAGAAAATAACAGAATGTTCTTGTACGATACTCAATTGAAACAGACAGAACCATTTTGTACCCAGGTGTAACAAACAGAAAAACGTGTATGCACATTTTCAGAAATGTCAAATTCACACATATTCCCTAACAGTTTCGGTTTCATACAAGTTTCCCAAATCCTTTTAAAACATTCAATCCAATCTCTGTCATATTTCAAAGATGCAGAAAAGTCCAATTTCTTCTCAAACATTAGGGCATCGAGTTT
Source organism: Plantago elongata (assembly GCA_036897095.1). NCBI lineage: Eukaryota > Viridiplantae > Streptophyta > Magnoliopsida > Lamiales > Plantaginaceae > Plantago > Plantago elongata. The sequence continues at coordinate 1,400 of JAYMSP010002415.1, forward strand.
TCCAAAACCTCAAACAAGTCCCTATAGTTTCTAATCGAATCAAAACACCATCCAACCTTAACTATGATCAAATCAAAGTGTTCATAGACATCTAATCCCCTTCCCAAACCTTCTCATACTCGTATGACAATATTCGTCATTGAAAAGAAGAAATCAAAATTCATGGTTGCCATTAATGGCAACCCAAAGCTTCGAAATCTTCCCATCTTAATCGGAATCAATCGTTGAAGGTTCATGGGAGGAGGGATAACGTTCTAAGCTGTGGTTCATGGTGGTTGGAAGAAGACCGATCGGAATGGATGTTCCTCGCGTGAACAGTAACCCGGAATGGGTTTGATGTTCGCCGATGAACAGTAGATCGGGATTTTTTTTTTAAATTATTAAAATCCAATTTTAACAATAATAAAAATTCTGAAAATTTTATCAACTGCATTCTTTAACTCAAAACGCAAACAAAGCATATACAGTAAAACACGTAAATTACTGTTAAATCAAGCCTAGCTCTGATACCACTGTTGGAATATTCGATCAGATTGTACCCTAAGCACACACAACGGAATTTCAAAAAAATTTAGACCAACATGATAACAGTAATTTAACGTGATTGAATAAACTGAAATCTTACTTTGATAGCAATTCTAGTTCGTAGCTGTCAGCGTGCAACACGAGTTCCTGCTTTGTATAATCAACATCTTTCGAGATCCTCTCCAAGCAAATCTCAATCCTCTTGCGAATCCAGACTGTTTGTTTCTCCTCAAACATCGGTATCCACGGGAGTTTCTTTTACAAAAAGAACGCTAGGATGTTCTTGTGTTTGGATGTTGTGAAGTGTGTTTAGAAGAAACAATCAAATTATTCTTCACTGTTTTTGTCTCTTATCAAATATTTTGTTTCTTTTCTAAAAAATCTTTTGTTCAATCTTCTGCACAAACCTAGGCAAAAAGAACTTAAGAGAACAAAACAGAAAAGGAAAAGCTCATGATGATGGCATGATGGGGACGTTGAAACGTCCCCATGATTTTTTTGTAACGGGCGCGTGCATTCACTCGCTCTAGCGCGTGCCTTGCACACGCCATCAGCCACATGCTGGGCCGGTTGGCCCAACCCATCATCTTCCTCCCTTCTTGCTTCATTTCTTGGCCCATTCAATATAGTCCAAGCCCAACTTTGTAAATTGGACTCTAATTCCAAATTAGTCCAACTATAACACTTCATTTTAATTGTTCAAGTCCAATTGAACTAATTAAAATAATTCTCATATTATTTACAATAATTAATATTCTAATCAACATTCATAGTTTGGTAAAGTATACTCCATATAGTGTGACCCATAGAGACTTATATATTAAGCACTAATCCAATTAAGTTCATGGTGAAACTCCTAGACAATTTACCGGACAATATTAATATATAAGGACGTTTGTGAGGATATACAAACCACATGTAATGTAAGGCTATAATGATGATACGTTCCTTTCATTCACGAATACTCGAATAAGTTTAGAACTTGATTTCCTCTATGTTCCAATAACTTATTCATTTATTTCTCAATCTTGTTAGTTGATCCTCGATTATATTCAAACACCATTTTGAATACATCGTAATGCATTGACCGGTGACTAACGATCAACCTAACTATGAGATGTAAAATATTCTCTCCAATATCTATTGAGATGAATGAATCATATCTTGGCTCAACTACTACTCCCATGTGCTTCGTGGTGTACCCAACGTATGCCGTATCTACCCCATCAGAAGTGCAAGCATTGGTCATGGTCAAAGTGCACGACTTCACACATGTAATAGTATTGACCTCAAGTCAAAGGACTAATACATCATCTTACAAAACCGATACTTCCATAGACATGAATAGAATTAACCAAATGGTTTCTCGGCAGGTCAACAACACCCTCTGAGGTGTCCATGCATCCATCGTAGTCGTGAGAGCTACTACATTCTCCAAGAATATAATGCAGATCACATGTCTATCTCTAATGTGTCATTAATATTCCAAATCTCAATGACATTCGACTGGGACTATTTTAGGACTTACGTTATGTCATCCAAGTTATCACACACTTGGTGATAATCATACAGTCCAATGGAACATCTTATCGAATTATTAAAACAACCAAATAATCAATTCAAAAAATGCAATGTTAATAACAATATTATTAAACAATTTTAAACTGAATGTGATTATAATACATATCATAAATGGTGGTTGTCTCTAGAATATATATACTTTCCGCAATAACATTTGAGGTCTGGCAATCTAAGAGAAATGAAGAATCGAAAATAACATACCACACACGATTAGTCATTTGCATCAAATATATGATTTATGGAACTCTTATGCTTTATTAGTAAGTTTGTTTTGTCGTTGAAGGAGTTATCGTGTAGTTGTTGATGATGATGAGGAGTTTGTTGGTTGGTCTGATCAGGTCATTGTCCAAACCAACCCCAGAGTACAAACTCTAGAATTCTTGGTTTGGTGAAAATTGAAGATTGTTATTTGTTGTTGCCTCAAAGAAGAAAAGATGGAGTTAGTTCATTGTTGAACCCCCTATTTTTCCGATTTTAGTGAAATACTATACAAGTTAAGTACGAGTTAGGTTTTACATCTGAGATATATACGATAAAAACTCCAAGTCATAGTACCGGCCATGGACACCCGTACGTAATTACCTTCCGAGGGAATGATAATGTTACATAACAGAAGTAGTAGCAGTAATAGTATAAAGAAGGTTACGTTACGTTACGTTATCATTTAGGATTTGGCCTTATTACTTATTAGGCAAAGGTTAAGATAAGAGGATTAGTTAATTCCATAAAGAGTTGCTTTTTGGTGACATGAGATAGTAATGGATCGATAATATGGGAAGCCAGCCACCAAATATTTGACAGGGAATCATCACTATTCACTATGACATGCACCTGCACTTACCCACTATCTCTACAACCATGCTTCTAATCATACACACACACACTTTATACAAGGACCAAATAAGGTTTTCAAAGGATAATATTTTTCTTACTTAACTTTGAAGCTCCCAAATTACTTGGATTCTCAGCTCAGGGCAACTTGTTATTAAACATTTAAAACCATCAAAAAAATTCATTATCATAGTTTCTTAGGCAGGCAGCTATAGGTCCATTTTTTATTAATACTATACACTAATCACGATCGTTCCACGGGCAATTTAATGACTTCAATATAACTAGAGTTTTGAAAAAATATGTTTGATTAGAGTTTGAGTTTTGTTTAGATGTGTGTACAAACTCAATTTTAAATTCCAATACAAACCCAAACAAAATTATACTTGGATTCATTACAAATCAGATAACCTCAATCTCTAATTCCCTATTACAACAAGTTACCTGTCATTTTACCATCTTCACTATTATTTATTTTGCGGAATTGAGTGTCACACTAGAAACCTCTCAATTTTATCTTTATTAATTATTTTTTATTAAACGTGAAAAGTTCCACCTCATTCATATATTATCTATTATTATTCATTTGAATAAATATTTTTAAAAGTCTTGGACAAATTCAGTCATGCCAGACTAAATTAGTAATTAATTAAGAATTAAGGATTGTATAATTTTTACACACTAAATAAATATTATGAGAGACGGTCTCTATCTAGAAACAGATCACATATATTATTAATAAAATTATTCATGTTATTATACAAAATATTTATGTTGAGATAAGTCTTTTTATAATATGAAAAACTTTCTAATATTAAAAATATAAGTATTTTAATCAATGTTATGAGTGTTTTTATTGATAATATGAGTCGTATATAGAGACTAAAGAGGTTGGCGTATGTTAAAGCCTAAGCTAGCTAGAGCTACAAGAAATGCATGGTATAATATAAGTTTAATGAAGCATTTAGGTTTGACTATACTAAACCAAAAACCTTCTAGAAACATTTGTCCACTATCTTTTTCAAGTACTACTTCATAAACTCCCAAGAAAAACACATGATGATGACATTATCTATACCTGCATAGTATATTCCACATTTACCATTCTGTAAATACATTTATATTATATTCTACAAATTTACAACCTTATTATCTCCTTTTTATTCATTCTTTCTACCACTTCCGGTTAGTGAACACATTTTTGACATTTACGTCACGAGAATGCTCATGACTAAGGGGCTGATTGAAGTAGGCATCTAAATGCCCGTTTAGATGCTACTCGGGGATTTTATGTATGTTATGGCATTTAAATGTCGAAGATCAAAATGGCTCTACAGTAGCAATATTTTTCTCTACCTATATAACAAACCTATAATGCTCTATCCAATTACAATTCTATACCAAACACAATTTTAACAATCCCACTACAATTCCAATCACTATTCAGGAATTTAAATCGGGGCATTTAAGTCGCATGCCAATCAGCCCCTAAAAGTTGGCTCTGTCGTAGGGTGGTCAGTTCACTAGATTTGAAGGAGTATTATCTATCATAGTACTATGAATAATGAAATATAATGTTAACATAATTTATTATAAAATTAAAAAAGAGACAATACATTGTAACTGTGAAATATAAAGTGTTTCAAACATAGTCAAAACCGACTCAATTTATAGAATTGGAAAAAAAGAGCTTTCATAATATTTTTTTAATCTTTTAACGCTTGAAATATTTAAAAGGAGAAAAGTAAAATATAGCGTTATTTTTAACGTTTTCTATAAAGTTAATGAATTAATATTTATAATATTATTATTAATATAAACCGTATCTCATAATACTTTAGGAAGTGAATCGGAAAAATCCAAAATTGGCAGTGTTACAAGGCAGAGAGGCATGGCATTGAGTTCGAAAGTGGTGACTTTTTCAGTTGAAACCAACAACCACACTCGGCCTCTCCACTCCACTCCAGTCCAGTCCACCACCACCATCCATAATAATTAAAAACACTCATCATCAAATTCAGAAATAGACAAACACTCAACAACTCAGCCGAATCTTTCTCTCACAATTTAATTTTTGGTTCTCTATTTTCTACAACACCACAAGTAATTAAAAGAAAAGATGGCCACTAGGTGAGTTTCGTTTCGTTTCGTTTCGTTTCCAAACAATGGAGTTTCACACCACCAACAAAAAGTTAAGGGACACTTTGCTGGAGCTCACAAAAGCAGCTCAACAGAAAGGCAGTGACCCATTGTTGTGGGCTATTCAAGTTTCATCCAAATTGAATTCTTTCGGAATCTCTCTGCCTTGTCTTGAATTGGGTAATCTCCTAGTCGATCACATTTGCTGGGAAAACAATGTCCCCATTGCATGGAAGTTCTTGGGCAAAGCCTTGGCTCTCAAAATTGTTCCTCCTTTTCCTGTTCTTGCCTTGCTCTCCAACAGGTTTCTCTTTCTCTCCTTACTTTTTCATGTGGGATTGTCTCAAAATCCAATCTTTAAACGTTTTTTTCGCTATCAAATCTACTCATTGTCTTTGTAACTCTTGTCCAAAGGTTGTTTCCTGGCAAATTTGTTGTGTGCAAATGTTTTCTTCTGCGGATCGGATTAATTTTTTATTCTTGTGATACTTGTTTTTCAAGCATGTTTGGTATTTGCTCAAACTGTTAGGTTTGCAGTTGTTGCTTTCGTGATTCTTTCTCACCAAGAATGATTTTCTTTTTAAGGCAGAAATGCTTTCTAGACATTGGGGAATACAATCTAAAAGGGTATGAAAATTTTGGAAAAGTTACATTTACAATGTTGAGGGTGAAAGCTGGATCTGCACTTTCTTGTTAGGATAAATCTTTAATTATTTGTAGTTACTTTCTAGTGAAAGCTGTATGTAAGCTTTGATTACCGAATCTGAATCGTGCTGCGATTGGGGATATTCTTTAAATCGAGTCCATATTCATTTTGTAACTCAAGGTTTCAATTTGGATATTCACTGCCCGTTCAAGTTTTGGCACTACTGTTATAATGTTGTTTGGTTTGCTCATAAACAGCTTGTGTTCAATATGATTGGTTGTGACTATGTAGCCATTCTAGCTCCAGATGAGGCAATGCCTTTTTCTTTTCTGTTAGGGGACATGAATATTCTCGTACACAGAAGAAAAACTAAACCTTGATCTGTACCGATATTCTTTCATTTTACATTACATATTTAGAGACACATCTCACTATTATATATTAGAAAGGTATGGTTAATAGAGATTGCTTATGAGGTCAGACTGTAGAGGACCATTTAAATTCCGCTGATCTGCTTTTGTAGTGTAAAGGTGTTTGGTGCAACTTATCTTCGTTTAATGACCATGTCCATATTCCATTTTTTCTATTTTCTATTTTCTATATCAGAGAGGGCTTGTAAAAATTGTGATAAAACTCATGCTCATTTGAATTCCCGTAACAGGGTTATACCATATAGACGCTCTTGTCCAGCTGCATTTAGGCTTTATCTCGAACTTCTTAAGGGACATGCGTTCTCACTAAAAGAGTCCACCAACTTGCCAAACTATCAAAAGTGAGTATTAAATTTTCAGCAATACCACTTTGTTTTCTACTTCTCTATATCATGCTTATGTCATGTGCTATTTGCACAACTATAATATACGATTACTTGATTTGCTTAGTAGAATAATTAAACTTTGGTTACGTTTGATATGTAATAGGAGTACGTATCTCTCACGTTTTGCAGGACCATGAACTTGGTAGACACTATTCTTCGTCTATCAGAGATATTCAGCATGCAATTGAGTGAAGCCGATTCTCTGTTAGTCTTGTTCGTCTTCGCCATTGTCTGGCAGTTAGTTGATGTGGCATTGGATGATGAAGGAATTCATCTTAAAGACAACGATCTTAGATGGCCAGTCAAACCTCAAGATATGGAAATAGATGTGTACGATCCATACGAAGAGAAGAGAAAGGAATATAGAGATAGACTTCGCACTATGAACACTGATATGGCCTTGGAGTTGATAGCTCAATTTCTGCAAAATAAAGTAACTTCCAGGATTCTTTATTTGGCTCGCCAAAACATGTCAGAACTTCATTCCTTACATGACTCTTTTTTGTTTTCAGAAGTTCTGTGGCTTCTGATAGTCTTAAAATAACTCAATATTAGAGTAGCTTTGCCCTATGTATGTATGTAACCAGTTTTTTAGACTTTAGTTTGATGCATCAGCCTGTATTTCTTGATCAATTATGGGACTGATCAATTCTCCCATGTCAGGTACCCACACTGGACCAGCTTTATTCAAGGAATTAATCTGCTTGTGGAGAATTCTTTAACCTTAAGAAATTCAAAATCTATTACAGCGGAAGTTCTTCGAAAATCGATATCAGATACTTTCAAAATGTCATCCAAGCATCTCCAAGCAAGCACGCTTCTGGAGTTCTATCCTGTGGTAAAATCCAGGCCTCTAGCTCATTCGGCTGGTCTCTGCCTTGGAACAAGTAGGTCCACTCTTTGGCTGCCTCTCGATCTTCTTTTAGAGGATGCAATGGATGGTTCACAAGTTAATGCAACAAGTACTATAGAAATAATTACGGGTAAAACCTTGTGCTATGTTACTCCAGAAGAAGTTAAAGTGCTACTGTTGTATTCGAAGAGAATATGTATTTAGTGGTTTCGTGCTTGCAGGTTTAGTGAAGTCTCTACAAGCAATTAATGCCACCTCTTGGCATGAAATCTTTTTAGCGCTTTGGATGGCTGCTCTACGCCTTGTTCAGAGGGTGAGAAAATTAATATTGTTACTTTAAGATCTTGGAATTGCTTAAAGAACCCAAATGCTTCATAGTTCATAGTAGGCTGAATGAAAATTTTGTAGTTGGAAGCACTGAAACATTAAAAAATTAAAATTATCTTGAAATTTAGAATCAACACAAAGACAAACATCATCCCTAAGAGAGTAGAAGGGTGAAGCACATTATTTTTGTGTGAAGGTTTAAAAATACTAGAATTCTAAATGTGTTATATACAGTTTATAGAAGTTTCGTCCTTTTATGATTATGATTAAATGGTTTCATAATTAGCATTTTGAATTTTAGGAGAGAGATCCTATAGAGGGACCTGTGCCTCATCTGGACACTCGTCTTTGCATGTTACTATCTATCACAACCCTTGTAATTGCTGATCTCGTTGAAGAAGAGGAAGGCATTCCAACAGCTGAGTTTAAAAATGAAACTGGCTGCAAAAATAAAGTTCGTGGGAAACGGCGTGAGGATTTAGTATTTAGTCTTCAGAAGTTACATGATTATCAGACCCTGCTAACGCCACCCACTTCAGTTGTTCCTGCTGCCAACCAGGCTGCTGCTAAAGCAATGATGATTTTATCTGGCATCAATGCTAATACTGGATACTTTGAGTGCTTCGGCACGACAGATATGCCAATTAACTGCTGTAAGCAATTCCCCTTTAAAGTTCTTTTAAGTTTTAACTTTGTTTCTACTTAAATCAAGGTGTTGAACATGCATGCATATACATCTGTATGTATATAGGAAATCAAGAGTACGACGATCCTGAATGCTTAATTAAGACAACAGGATTGTTGTTTTCTATGCTTTCACCTGAGCTTATAATTGTCTCTGATTCATGTTGCAGCTGGGAGCCTATATCATCTAATCATTGAGGCATGCATAGCTAGAAATCTAGTGGAACAATCTGCTTATTTATGGCCTAGTTATGTGAAGGGACGCCTCAACCAACTACCCCATAATGTTCCTAGCCAAGTACCTGGCTGGTCTTCATTTATGAAAGGAGCATCTCTCACCCCAGCGATGCTAAATGTTTTAGTCTCGACTCCTGCTTCTAGGTATTCATTTATTTCTTACCTCAGTCAAACCTCTTGAGTAACAATGGGAAACTCAAGTGCCTAGTTCCCATGGAAGTCCAGTAGTCCACTGTGTGTTACTGTGATGCATCTGGCATTCACTCTATTTTTTCTTTACTTTAGCCTTTTTTTACAATGATTCCAAGAGTAAAGCAACTAAATTCGAGATCATGGATTCAATGGAAGCTTTGCAGAGATCAAGAAAGTCTTTGAGATTGCAGTCAATGGATCCAATGAAGAAAGAATAGCTGCAGCTTCTGTCCTTTGTGGGGCCTCCTTAAACCGAGGGTGGAATGTTCAGGTGAGAAAGGGAACATTTTGTTGATTGTCCCATCAGTTGTCCCATTAGTGTAACTGCAAGTACACTGATTTGACCCTTATGTTTACTTTGTCTTTTTTCCTGAGTGTCTCTTGTTTTTCACTCTCATCCCATTTAAGGTTTTTATAGTGTACCAAAATTCTCTAAACCTATTAATCTGAATATTGCAGGAGCATGCTGTTTACTTTATAACTAGATTATTGTCTCCGGCAGTCCCTGTTGATTATTCTGGAACTGAAAGCTATTTGATAAATTACGCTCCCATGCTCAATATTCTCCTCGTGGGAATAGCACCAGTTGACTGTATCCAGATTTTCTCCCTCCATGGTTTGGTATGTTTGCTTTTATGAAGTGTGTTAGAATACAATATGTATGAATTAAAGAGTAGGACATCACTTCACAGTTGTGAAGCCTTACATCACTGGCATGTCAACTTTTCAGGTCCCAGAACTTGCCGGTTCACTAATGACTATATGTGAGGTGTTTGGTTCGTGCGTTCCAAATAACTCGTGGACCCTTCCCACAGGAGAAGATATTTCAGCTCACGCTGTGTTTTCAAATGCATTTGCCCTTCTCCTAAAACTATGGAGGTTCAATCACCCTCCTATTGAATATGGAGTTGGAGATGTACCTCCTGTTGGATCACAGCTCACACCAGAATATCTATTGTTGGTACGAAACTCACACCTGCTATCTTCTGGAAGCTTTCTTGAGGACCCGAATCGAAGGAGACTCTCACAAGTTGCAAAGTCTACATCACCCAAACCTATATTTGTGGACTCGTTTCCTCAACTGAAAGCGTGGTACAGGCAGCATTTAGCTTGTATAGCATCGCCTCTGACTGGTCTTGTTGACGGGACTACGGTCCGTCTCACTGTGGATAGTCTACTCAACATGATGTTCAGAAAAATAAGTAGTGGAAACCAGTCTGTGACTACTGTTACATCTGGAAGTAGTAGTTCTTCTGGAGCTGCAGGTGAAGATGATTATTTAAGGCCTAAAATACCTGCTTGGGATATACTTGAAGCTGTCCCTTTTGTAGCAGACGCTGCTTTAACTGCATGTGCTCATGGACAGCTGTCTCCTCGCGAACTATGTACAGGTTAGTTAATGAATGAAAATAAAGAATGAGAAAGTAAGGTCTTCTATCGTCAGTTAAGGTGTCGTCTTGACTGACTTTAGTCATGCATTTTAATTCATTAGATTAAAACTTTAATAGTGGAGATCGAATAATCTCCTACCTTTCGCACTAAGTGTTTCCATGAAGTGTAGTTCGTGTCGCACGAGATGTTGCGTTACGGGTTGGTCTAACCACCTACATCGCTTATATTTAAATATAATTTTTAAATATTATATTAAAAAAATACTTTTCGTATATTCAATACCCCTATTAAAATAATAAAATCTTTAAATAAAATTATTAAAATCAATATTTAAAATCTCCAAAGTTAGGAGATTAAACAAAAAATCGAATTCAATACAAAAATAAATAAAAATAATTGGAGAAATTAAATTTAGGGTTTATGTGAATATTGCTGAATTGTGAAAATTTAATTTAGGGTTCATGTAAATATTATCCTCTTTCTTGTTAATTGTCATCCTTAATTATGAGTAATGTGAATATTTGTAATTAATTATAACTTTTAAAATTATAATTCTATTTCAAATTATATAATATGTGTTTAACTTATTTTTTTTGAAAAATTAATGGAAAAAAATTAAATTTAAACAACAAGTAGCGGTTGAGGGCGATAGTAGAGTGCGATATGAAGCAATGGTTGAGTGCGATAGGTGATGTGGACACGTGTCAGGTGAGTACACAATAATAGTCAAGGCGACACCTTGACTAATGGTAGAATATCTGAAGTAATTTTCAACATTATTTTTTAGGTTTCACTTCAAGAATATAGATATTATTCTTCATCGTCATAGCTGATTGTAATTTCACAACAGGGTTGAAGGACCTGGCTGATTATCTTCCTGCAACTTTGGCAACAATAGTAAGCTATTTCTCAGCCGAAGTAACTCGTGGTGTTTGGAAGTCGGTTTATATGAATGGGACTGATTGGCCAAGTCCAGATGCAAATCTCTCCTATGTTGAGGAACAGATAAAGAAAATACTTGCTGCAACTGGTGTGCATGTCCCCAGTCTCGCCACAGGTTTGTTTCTACTATGAGACAAGTATCCTCTAAAAATTTCATCATAACTCTGCATGTGTTGTTCATATTGAGCGTTTCCAGCTGATTATGGAAGCTTTTTTAAGAAGTTTGCAGCTGAGTATGGTTTTATAGCAGAAGTAGGTAAAATTGTTGTCGGAAGGATATGCTAAATCTGAGTTAAGAAATCTGTGTTTGGGCTCATATTATAGAAGTTGATTATAATTTCTCCAATCTTAGGTTGCAAGGATTTTGTTTAGCTTTTTCTACCTTAACTCCTTACAAGAACCAACCAAATTCACTTTCAAGCAACTTTTATTTATTTTTATTTGATTTCAGCACTTGAGAATCATCACAACTTTCTCAATGTTCACTTAAGAATGACGATTCAGATATTAGTTTATTTTGATCACTGTAAATTAAGGGTTCTTGATATCATTAATGTTGCCTTTTCACATCCTGTTTTACCATTGCAGTCTTCACAACCTGCTAATTTAATTGTGTAGGAGGAAGTTCTCCGGCTGCACTTCCCTTGCCTTTGGCTGCATTCGTGAGCCTCACCATAACCTATAAGCTTGATAAAGCTTCTCAACGGTTTCTTGATTTGGCTGGCCCAGCTCTGGAGACCCTTGCTGCAGGTTGCCCTTGGCCATGCATGCCAATAGTGGCTTCTTTGTGGACCCAAAAGGCTAAACGATGGAGTGACTTCCTTGTCTTTTCAGCTTCACGAACCGTTTTTCTCCACAGCAATGATGCCGTTGTTCAGCTTCTCAGGAGCTGCTTCAGTTCTACTCTTGGTTTAAACTCTAACTGCATCTCGAGTAATGGTGGCGTAGGAGCTCTTCTTGGTCACGGATTTGGATCGCATTTCAGCGGCGGAATGTCTCCGGTGGCACCAGGAATCCTTTATCTTCGTGTTTACCGCTCAATAAGAGACGTTATGTTCTTAAAAGAGGAGATAATTTCGCTCCTCTTACAAACAGTCGAGGATATAGCCTCCATGGGGCTCCCAAAATCCGAAAAGCAGAAAAAGCTAAAAAACGGCCATGTCTCACTTGCAGTAGCTTTAACAAAAGTTAAGCTCGCGGCTTCACTTGGGGCTTCCATACTGTACCTCTCGGGTGGACTCGGGTTGGTTCAGACGCTTATCAAGGAAACTCTTCCTTCCTGGTTTATGTCTAGTCACCGATCCAGTCAAGAATCAGATCGTGGTGGAATCCTTCCGACCCTAAGAGGGTATGCATTGGCATACTTAGCAGCTTTTTGTGGAGCATTCATTTGGGGGGTAGGATCATCGTCTTCGGCTTCAAAACGGAGGCCGAGCATCCTAGGATGTCACATGGAATTTGTGGGGAGTGCATTGGAAGGGAAGATATCACTTGGGTGTGATCCAGCAACTTGGCATGCATATGTGTCTGGTTTCTTGAGCTTGATGGTGACATGTTCACCAACTTGGATATCTGAGTTGAGTATAGAGTTGGTTAAGAGGCTGAGTAAAGGCCTAAAAAGGTGGCATGAAGAGGAGCTTGCTTTAGCTATGCTTGCTGTTGGTGGACTTGGTACAATGGCATCTGCAGCAGAATTGGCACTGGAACTCAACTCTTGAATTTTATTTTATGACTACTCTACTACTAATTATTACAAGTACCATATTAATTATTCCTAACCTCAAAATTTTGTATATTAACAAGGTAAGGTAATTTGATGCGTAGAAATGGAATGATTGATAAAGCTTTGAAGGGTAGAGTGGTTACTTCATTACTCTAAAATGAATCATTTAAGCACCAAGCTGTGTCAATTTAAAAAAATCCTTGGAACTTTGTCCCACTAATTTCACTTGTAACTTTCCAAGTTCATGCTGACAGAGGGTAGAATTTAAGCACAAACTAGTTGAATATTAGTACAATTACAATACTACAAAGTGATTTTTAACGAGCTGATCCACCATAACTTGGCTTTATTCGAGCTGAACCACAACTAGACTCTTCACATTCACGAGCAAAAAACGAACATAAACTCGAGGCAAGGGGCATGATTAGAGCTCAGATTCCAACAAGACACAAATGAGCTAAAATGATAAACCTTGACGAGTACAGCCAAAGGTAACCCGACACAAAATTAATTTAAAACTCCGACATAATTACCTTATCAAACCAACTGAATTTGAGATGTAACAAACCGAGTCAAGTACTCAGTTCGGGAGGAAGTCCAAGCCAATTGAGTTGTATCAACCATTGAGTCGAGTACTCGTTAAAACTGGACTTGCATGACCTCCCAAATACTACCATGATTGTTGATTTTCAAGGTTTTCTTCCACACTTTCAATAATTCAATTTCATTAATATGCATTTCTGCTTTGTTCTATTGATTTCCAAAAATGTTTTTCCATCAATTAGACCTGACTGGTAGTGGTAGAATATATATAAGCTTCCACAACATGGTGGATACAGATCAAGAAGAATAATCAATTAGCAAGGCATAAAAGATCGTTCCACTCTGCGGGTCTTGATGAACATGGAACTAATGCAGTAAGAAACAGTATATGGAATCCTAGTAGTAGATCCACCACAGCCAGCAATGTACATTCTTCGGGACTCAGGAAGACATCCATATAACTATTGCTCTGCCGCCACATGAGAAACCACGAAATTAATGGTCGAGTTTCTCAAAATGCTGGGGTCTCTCAAGTCCAAGAATAATGCATCAACGATTATCTCCTCCACCAGTAAGAGCCAGGCCCCTTAAGATAAGATAGAACATAATTACTATAACATGTGTGCTTGAGCACAAAGAGTCCTCAACAGATTGAAAGACACTTTGTAAGTGTTTGCAAATAGACAACAATGTTACTACGGCAGTGTCAAACAAAATGTAAGCCTCAAAAAAAGCAAACAAATCTGAAACAATATAGCATAATCAAATAAATTGCCACTGCAGCAGTGTATTATCTATCGCACTACCAGCCAGAAAACTACAAAAAAACACAAATAATGATGCATAGTGGAGAAGAAAATGCAACATATCAGTTTGTGATGACCACCAAAAGAAAGGTGAGCAGATGAACTGGAAATTGCAGATAATACAGGAAACGAGATTCTGTAGGGAACTCATGGGACTTAATATTATTAACAAAAAAGACATTGAAAGATAAGAATTTATGTATATAACATGACATTAGATTCATAGTATATTATAATTTGACCACTTGATGTACACTGTGTGACATGGTCAATATTAATAACCATGAGCAACCTTTCTAAAGCAGACCATGCAAATATAACAAAATCCTTCATGCAGTAGGCTAAATACACTATTCCCATAAAACATGGAGTACAATAGTAAGATTATACCAGCTGTTTCCAAAGGTAAGAGAATGTAACTAACATGGATTTATAGAGTTCAGGTTGTTTGCAGAAGCTCTTGGAAAATCGATAAAAGTTGTACGAACAAAGTAAGCAAATGTTAATCACAAAGAAGATTAGCGGTTGGTTAATCCCATTTTCTACTTCTCAGCTTCTAGCAGCTTTTGTCCAGATAATAGAAATTAAAAGCTGTTTACTTTTGCTCAAGGGGGTATCTGGTTGTTTTGCAAGAGATGTAGTAAAACACCCACCAGTTCTAATAAAGAAAACTTAAACCCCAAGCCTTGCTTCTGCATGGATTTGGACAAACAAAAAATGATTTCATAAAGTAAACTCACAACCCAATCTTTAAAAGTAAAATAGCTGGTATGACCAACTCACAACCCATTCTAATAGAGATAAAGGTTGATGCACAAAAAGGTACTACTTAAATTCATTGCATCAGTAACTCATCTTGTGTCTGTAGAAACAGAAGTATATCTCGGTCAATGAGTTAACAAGAACACTGAAAAGAAAAATTGATCGAAGATCGCCCAGGCCACACCACTACCTCAAGTATGTAGTAATAGTCAATGACATTTTACTGCAATTTGATTCAGATTGTATCTCATAGTGATAATGAATCTCTACGGACTGAAAGACCTAACTGCCTAAGTATTAGTTATACACCAGATTAGATATTATTCTACCTGACACATCATAAAACATTTGTCACCTATATGAATACAGAATCACAGGTGATAGCTGCTCTTACAAGTTACAACAACAGGTCATTCATTGCTCATCACATGTGAATTCCCATGACGCTGAATGATCAAAGAAATTCGATCCTTAAAGAAAAAGACATCTCATTTTAACATTCACTATGTTTATACTAGACAAGAGACTTGATTGTAATTACGTCACTTGAGGTTCAAAAATCCTAGTCAGATAAGGTTACCAGACCTTGAGTCCAGCCATTCCTCCGCGATAGATACCAATGAACTTCAGAAAGGGCGGCCTAATTTAAGCGTAGTAAAGATTTTTGTTAAAAAAGAAAGAAGAGTTTGCAGCCCTACAAGTTGGTCATATCTTTTTAATGAATGTGATACATGGAATCTTATGAACACTTTAATTTCTAGTGTTAGTCATCATCTCTGGAAAATTGCAAAGATTCTCTCAAATTTCCTTTAAGCTTGATCAACTTTTCACAAGTCACAAAAACATGTAATTTCATTCACGAAGCTCCTGCACCCTCTCAACCAAACCAAGTGATAACAAAGCAATTAATCTTATTAAACCACCCACTCCCAGAACTTTGATAATATATCAAAAGAAAAGGTGGTTTAATATTTCACCGCTGACTTTAAGAATGTATCATGTTAAGTCATGACTTTAGACACATATCAAAGTCACTTAAGAGTTCTGTTCTGCACTATATCATTAAATTTAGAAAACTGAAAAGATCTTCCCAAAACCCATTCAAGACCGCCCATAAATCACAAGAAAATCCACTTCTGTCACCAATCAGCCCACCTCCCCCCCCTCCCCCCAAAAAAAAAAAATTACACATTCAAGCAGACACATCACAAAACACAAACACAACCTTAATAAGTGACAACATCTACTTGTACATACAATCAACAATCAATCTGATGAAATCACCTAGAAATTTGACAATACTCCCTTTGTCCCGAATTCAACTTCCCACATTCCATTTCCGGACGTCCCAATTTCGACATCTCATCCCTTAATTGGAAAATCTTCTCATATTTTATTCACTATATCTCCGAATTTATTAACCATCCCTCGTACTTTATTCACTATATCTCCTAATTAATTAACCATCTTCGTACTTTATTCACTGTATCACCTAATTAATTAACCATCCCTCATACTTTATTCACTATATTTCCTAATTAATTACCATCCCTCATACTTTATTCACTATATCTCCTAATATATTAGCCATCCCTCATACTTTATTCACCATCTTTACTACTTTACTCATTATCTACTACTTTATCACCCTTCTCTTATAACTTATGCTGCGAGAAGTTGAATCCGGACGGACTGAGAAAATATCAAAAAGCCCAGTGAGTATGAGTTCTTCACAGGTAACAAGGAAACAACATTCTACAACAATTGCAAGAAACCCATAACAAAACCCACAAAAATGCAAATGTAGCATACTGATGGTTACTTTGCTTACTTCTTATTGCGGCGAGCACCACGCCTAGAAGCCCAGCCCTCAAGCTTAGAAATCGGACACCCACATTTCGCCCGAAAGAGCAAAACCGCCCGGCCATTCGGCGGAGCCATCTTCCTCAACTCAGCCCTCAAACACTCATAATCAGGATTATCCTCAGTCCCACCTTTCCAAGGCAAGTAATTGACATCCTTAACAGCCCTGTTAGCCTCCCCTAATCTGAGCAAGTCCTCACCTTGCAGCTGCAAATCGAACTCCATGGCCTTCTTCAAACCCTTGCAGGAGGTTTTACCGCAGCGCCTGGATCTGTGGCCGCAGCAGATCTCGAAGGAGAGGAGGAACGCGAAGAAGAAGAGGGCGAAGAGGAGGAGGAAGAAGAAGGAGTGGTTGGAGAAGAGGAGGGATTGGAAGGAAGGGAGGAGTAAGGAGAGGGATTGGAAGATGTAGGAGAAGTAGGAAATGATTAGGAATGTGCCGGAGAAGAGGACTAGGAGGAAGATTAGAAGGTCGAGCGTGGCCGATGGGGAGTGCCGGCAGAGGGTTGGGCAGGCGTTGCTTCCTGATGATGATGATGATGGCGGAGACATGGTGGTGCATTGGCGATGAACAACAACAAGAACAAGGGGGAGGAGGTTGGTTTCTTTATATTTACTCCGTCGGTTGTATTCAATTTCACTTTTTTCCCCTTTCCTTATATGTTCGGATACGTCACAATCCGACGACTAATCGATTGAGATGTGATGGCGAGTCAACTTCGTTACAATATATTTTTACACGGATACTTAATATGTCATTTTTTTGATATATATTACCTCATTTATAATCCTATGTTATTTTTTGATGTTTTATAATTGATTTAAAGTTGTTAGTATAATTGAAGTAAATAGAGAGAAAGATTAGGGAATAAAGGAGGATAATTGGTGAGTGAAGTTACAATTGATTTAAACCACTACATTGATTATAAAGATTAAAATCATATATTTAACAGTACACCAACTCTAACCGACAAAATATCTAACAACAACTTGAATCTAGAAATTTGTCAAATTGTAACTCCATCAAAATTCGGATTATAGAAAGATACACATGACAAATGAGCATAGGAACACGGATATGTCAAGAAATTATGATTTTCGATTAAAAAAATATCTAGGGTTTAATGATTGGAGAAAGTTTGAAGAACTAAATTGGTGAAATGGAAATGGCCAAGTGTGGAATATATATTGTTGGTAAGGAAACTCTGGTGATATGTGAGATAAGGAGGTAGTTTGGGGGTTATATCAAAGTCACTCGGTGAGGTTTGTATTTAAATTTAACGAATTTATAGACCGGTCAATGTTCATTTTATTTATTAAAAAATATTAATCGGATGTAAAATCTTGATTAATTCGCAGCTAAAGTTTAAAATCACCCTATTAAACATCTACTATTTTTTAAAGCGTAAAACATTACTTTTAAACTTATACATTACTTTCAAACTTAATGTCAAGTGACTTAATTTTATTAATTATTAATCAAACGTCAATATTGTGAATAACAAAAAATGGCGGTACTTAATGGGTAGTATTTTATTGATAAAGTATACCCATATCTCCATAAGTATCTCTGATGGGACTGTGTGTATTTGTTACTAGGGCACGGACTACCCGGAAGCGCATTTGAAAAGCATTTCTGTACCTCATCTTCATATTTGATTATGTACACAATAGCCTTGGCCTGAATATGCTGAATATATTCATTGTCATTATTTACAAGCACCAAGCAGCCATGTGATGATTTATGCATTAAGCTTCATTAAACCTCAGTTTTTACTTTTTACAACAGAGGACTACATATATATCCCATATCAAATCTTCGGTTAAACATAAAAGGATAGCTAGAGTATGTTTCTATACCTTCTGCTGATTCCACCTATAATACACCGACTTTATATACACGACATAGATAGGTATGCGAATACTGACATATTGTAAGCACCAATAGCTACATATACCTCATAGTAATATAATTGCAAACTTAGTAGAATTCGCGATCAGGTAAGAGCAGAGGGGCCATGAGAGACCAAATGTATAGCCCAGCAGTTGCCCACTCGGTACACATACGAACCCAAACTGAAGTCCAGCCAACATCTATGAGGTCTGGATTCTCAGAACTACTGGTCCATCCGGAAAGAAGCATGGCTGAGTACATGGTGGCCAGGGCGAATATCAGATGGAAAAATGTATACGAGTAGCTAACTGGCCGTGCCTCTGCATCCTTCTTTCCTTTACCAGATTCCAACTCATCATCAAGAAGAGGTTTTTTTTCTCCTGTCACAGAATGTGAAGGCAGACACGACTATAAGTTTTAATGTGTTATCTTTAACATCTATGAAAATGAAATTGTTTTATATTTCGTAGGGGGTAGCTAAACCAGAAAAGACACATGCCCACTTAAATCTTATTATGCCTTGTCTATCAATTTTTAGCTTGGCTAGTGCTTAAAATAGACAGTTAAAGAGGCGTCTCTATTCCCCTGATACTGGAAAGTGGTTTGATTTCGGATGCATGACCAAGAATATTTTCCTTTCAAATGTTATTAGAATGTCAAAACAATGATCGAGAGTTGAATAAGTCGAACAAGAACAAGAGTATCGTTAGAAAAAGTAAACAGGTTCAGGTTCACCTGATACAGGGGATGAGGGAGGAGGCAAATAAAGACGCAGTGACCCTGATAATGGAAATGGTTTAACCAATAATAATGTTCATCTTTGAAAACAAAATTTGGAACGTGAAAATAAATATCTGAGGAAAGGAACAAGTCGAACAAGATTATCAGAATATTGAAAATTTTACCTGCTCTAGGTGAAGAGGGTGGAGACAAAAATGTGGTCGAAGATCCAGCACGAAGTGCAGAATACAACACAGATAGAACTGTTGTAAGCATCCCTAGAATAAGGGTGCTCATTGACACGGCTTTTGACTTGTTATTAAGACCATTGCAGACATAATCTCGCGGTTCATTGGAGAGACCAGTATAACAAACATATGCACAATACAGTGATATCACAGAAGCAGGTAAAAGGCTGCCATTAACCTGTTAAAACCCAAAGTTACCACAATCATCAATTTAAATCAAATAAGTAACCATTTCCTGTAAGAAGGAAAAAATAAAAATTCTAGGCATGAGTTTTTAGAAAACTATATATTCAAGAAAAGCTCACAAGATTAATTTAAATACATGATCAGTTACTAAAAGAATTTAAACCCTATACCACAAAATAATCAGAAACAAATATCTATCAACATATTTATAGAAAGATTAAATGACTAAATGCTTGGTCCCCCATAATCAAATTAAACAGAAAGATGAATTGTGTTTAACATCCTAAAATCATTTCCAATAGGTTAACAAGCTAAAAGAGGTATTACGAGAATATTTTGCTTACCGCGGGATGTAGAGCAATAACAGCAAAAAGGAAACCAAGTATGATGGTCATCACAAGGAAAAAGACATTAAGACCACAGTCCTGCCCAGAAGGATTGAACCATATGAATAGAAGTCCAGAAAATGTAAATGCTCCAATATAGCACAGTACTGAAATGGCAAGCAATGCAAGATACCTGCACACACCAAATGAAATGTGATCAAGCACTTAAACCGGGAACGAGTTACAAAAGAAGGAATAATTTGTACCCACCACTTGTGCTCATCTTTTGCAACCCACGAATCATTCCATGAATGAGTAGCATCTAACAATAGCAGAACCTGGACCAACAAGAATAACCCGGCACCAAACTTTGAAAGGATTCCTACACGGAGATGTAAATTTGCTTTAGTTATAACGATATAATGCACCTACAACACGACAATCTGACCAGATGATGACCAGCAAATTAACTAGATGTAATATGCTAAGAGATTTAAGCCAAGTTTGTATCAAAGTATTCGTCCCACCCTTGGCTTTGATGTTGCAAAACTACTGAATTGTTAAATATATTCTGCCAAATCAATTTTACTTATTTTCTCGTTGACATCTAGTCATTGCACACAATATACAAGCTTGCATGTCTTCTTGCAGCTCAATTGAGGAGCAGAGAGACTGAATCCCAGTCCACAGAGAGACTGAATCCCAGTCCACAGAAAAACACGAAAAGAACAATAATTAATTGAGATTCTTGCACTTAGGGAATATATAAGTCAAACATCAACACTTTCAACTCACCATGACAGGAACTAAGCATGAAAAGTAGTTAGCATATAGAGCAACTCTGAACAGGCAAGTGTTTTTCGTATCAAATTTTCTGTTCCTCTTAAGCAGCTTTGAAATACCCCATGCAACCTGTTAGTTTCAGTATCTGAAATACTGCCTTAATGCACATGAGGTTGACAGTAGCAATGAGCACATACCACATGCGTCTCAAAAAAGGCTAAAAATCAAGCAAACAAATTCCCGTTAACATTTTCCTTAGTACATGCATAAATGACTGACCATATACTGTGATGACACCATTAGGGACAAAAAACATGAGGACTGTGAGCAAAATCCAAACCACAAGCTTAGCAATCCATCCACCATGATGCACTGAATCACGCTTGTCATTTTGATCCTTTACCCCAATCATTATGACGGCTAGTATCCCAAAGAACAAGAAGTTTCCCAAGCTCACCCGGAGAACCGCTTGTATTTGAAACCATTCTTTTGGAAGATTGTCTGAAGTATTTATCCCTGCAACAACAACAAATATAAACTAAAGATTCAGCAGTACGTCAGCATTGACATAAAATCAAGCGTGGAAACTAGTGGTTAGTATAGATACCATTGTCAATCTCAAATGAAGAATAAGTTAATCCAAATAGTTTTGCGTCCTGTAATCAGTTAAAATGTACACCACAGGCATATGTTTTTGGAACATATGAGCCTATAACTAAAGGAATCTGTTCAGCTCTTGAAACAATTGATACAAAACACTAAAAGTCACAACTAACAGACTTTCAGAACCTTTTCGGATGCAAACAGAAAGTAAAAATTCAATTACAGAACCATGACGAAACATCACCTTATCTCTTGATTCTGTAACTAGAATCCAAAAGACGGTATCTAACTGCATTCGAATTTTCAATTCCATTTTGTCAGTTTATAGATGACCGATGAATCTACGATTTCTCCTCTATCAAACAACAAAACCACTTGCACTCTAGTCTAAAGCTCGTTTGTAAATCGTTATAAAAATCAAATCTTGGCTTGCTTTTAATAACAAAAACATCAAATTACACATAAAATGATCACTAAATTTACATTTTCAATTCTATGTAGTGCTCTAAGAACCAAAATCATCTTCCCCATTCTGTGCTTTTAACATAGAGAATCAATTGCACAAGTAAAAAGCTAGTAACAAAAAATTAGATTTCCTAACAGCATCTAAATTAATCAATCAATCATGAATTGAACCTAATAGAAAGAAGCAAGTGCAAAACAAACTGATTTTTAAGAAGAAAAGAAAGGGATAAGGAGGAGAAAAGTACAGGAGAAGTTCTTGAGAAGTGGAGTAGCGAATTGACGGAGAATCCAAGAAACGATGAGAGAAACACCGAAGAGACCGCAGTAACCAAGCCGGGCAGAGCGCCTGGTGATGTTTGATGCGACAGAGGTGCAAAGCCCGCAGGTCATTGACGCGAAACAAGATGCCAAACACGACATGATGATGATCCTTTTTTCTCACTATACAGTTACAAGCTCGCTTGTTTTCAGCTGATGATGATGATGATGATGATGCAGAAGAAGAAGAAGATGGTTATTTTTGGGCTTCTTGAATCATCCTTAATTGGTAGATTAATGGCGTGTGCAATTACACTAACTACAGTTGCTCATTAAAACTCGATTAGTGATGATGATGTTTGGTTTTTCCATTTTTTGGATTAACACGTGTTACTAGTTGAAAAACTTAACCTAACAATAAAGGGCTCCACTAATAATAGTACTACGACGCACATCATTCAAACCTTGACAAATTCTCAAAATCATGAAGAACATCAGTACTGCATAAGAGAACAGAAAAAGAGCAAATGGACGAGCTAGTTAGCAGTTTGATTCATTTTGGTATTGTATAGTTTCAGCTATAAATTGTAGTTTGTTTTAGTTGTTGTATAAGTTGTTAACACATGTACATAAGCCTTTGACTAGTACGGATAACATGGGGTAGATTAGGAAGTTCTAAATCACATAACTTCAACTATAT
>JAYMSP010002416.1:0-24428 GCA_036897095.1 Plantago elongata
CTCAAAATGTGCATGGATATTCAATACGTGCATCTTGGAACTGAATGTAGTAAACAAATCAAGTGGCAATGGTTTAGTAAGAAGATCTGCAACATTCTGCATGGTAGGGATATGAACAATCTTAATAACTCCTGCTTGCAGCTTCTAGTGAAGTGATAATCAATTTGTATATGCTTAGTCTTCTCATGGAGTACTGGATTCTCAACTATATAAAGAGCACTTCTTGAGTCAGTGTATAATGTAGCAGGTTCAGAATGAGATATGCCAAGATCTTTCAGAAGGTACAGGAGCCATTGCACTTCACAAGTAGTGAATGTCAATGCTCTATACTCAGCCTCTGCAGATGATCTGCTAACTATAGGCTGCTTCTTAGATTTCCATGATATGAGAGAGTTACCCAAATATACTGGATAGCATGTAATGCTTCTCTTTGTGTCTGAGCATCTAGCCCAGTCACTATCACAATAAGCAGTCAACTGAAGTGATTGAGTAGCAGACAAAAATAAGCCTTGTCCTGGACTCTGCTTTAAATATCTCAATAGCCTATGTGCAGCTCCTAAATGTGCTTCAGTCGGCCTAAACATATACTAGCTCAATGTCTGGAGGGTATATGCAATATCAGGCCTTGTTATGGTAAGATAGACCAATCTACCAACAAGCCTTCTGTATTGAGTTCCATCTTGCAGAAGGGGTGAATATGTTGTTGTAAACTTTTGATTTGTGTCTATTGGTGTATCAATAGGTTTTCTATCCAAGTAGCCAGTGTCTTTGAGAATGTCAAGTGTGTATTTGCGCTAGCACAAAAGAATTCCATCTAGTGTTCTTGCTATTTCAATCCCAATCATGTATTTTAGCACTCCGAGATCTTTTATAGTGAACTTTTGATGCAAGTGTTGTTTAACTCTAACAATTTCTGCTTCATTGTCACCTGCAAGAATTATGTCATCAACATATCATACTAAGACAATAAAGGATCCTGCAGAATGTAATGTGAATCGAGAAGAATCTGCTTTAGACTGCACAAAATCATATTCTACTAAACACTGTGATAACTTGTAGAACCATTGGCGAGAAGCCTGCTTTGATCCATACAAACTCTTGATGAGTTTGTATACTCAGTATATGTAGGATGAAGACAACCTGGAGGAGGTAACATATACACTTCTTCATCTAAGTCTCCGTGAAGAAATGCATTATTTACATCACACTGATGTAGAAACCAATTATGTTGTGCAGCAAGAGCCAGAACAACTCTCACAGTTGTAAGCTTAGCAACTGGAGAAAATGTGTGAAAGTAGTCAATCCCTTCTTCTTGTGTATATCCCTTTCCACTAGGCGTGCTTTATAACGCTCAATAGAACCATCTGACTTGTGTTTGATCTTGTAAACCCACTTACAACCAATGCAATGCTTTCCTGCATGTAGATCAACTAATTTCCATGTATTAGTTTTTCTAAAGCCTGAATTTCATTATTCATAACCTTTTGCCATTCATCCACTTCACTTGCTTGCCTGTAAGTCTTAGGTTCAACATAATGTGTTATAGCTGATGTAAAGGCAAAATGAGAGTCAGACAATTTAGTGGTAGCTAAAAAATCTGATATGGGATATCTAACAAAAGAAAGATTAGCAGAATGTCTTAGAGAAGGAGGTAAAGTAACATCATAAATCTGTAAATGTGGAGGATTATATTTCACTCTAGTGGATCTCCTCACAATCTCTTCTACTTCATCTCCTTGTTCTTGATGTGTTGTAGTATCAAGTGATGTGCCAGAAATAGTTGTCTGCACTTCATCAACTAAGGTAGATGATGCATAATCATCTGTACTATCTGCAGAAACATCATTGTACTATCAGCAAAAACATTGTCAGTAGATGAACTGTCACTGATAAAATTCTGCATATTGAATCACAATATCATGATCATTTATATGAACCTGATCATTCAAATGAACCTGAGTAATAGGACTAATGTTATTTACTTTAAAACCATCAGAAGTAGTGATTTGAGAATCAGATAAAAAATCATTATAGTAATTAGATGTTGTTGTAATAGAATTTTCAACATCAGATTGATTTTGAAAAGGAAAAATATTTTCATAAAAAACCACATCTCTAGATATAATCACTTTCTTGGTTTTCAAATTTAACAACACATAACCTTTTACTCCTAAAGTATTACCCATAAAAACACATTGTTCAGCTCTTGAGCTAAACTTGTCTCTATGAACCTTTATGGTACTGCAATAATAAAGACATCCAAATGCCTTTTAAATGAGAATAATCTGCAGGCTTGTTGAATAACAACTCAAAAGGGCTTTTATGATGAAGAATAACATAAGGAAGCCTGTTTATTATGTGTGCTACAACCAACACACATTGACTCCAATAAGCAATAGGCATATTAGACTGAAACAATAATGCCCTTGCAACCTGTAACAAATGCTGATGTTTCCTCTCCACGACCCCATTCCGCTGAGGTGTATAAATACACGAAGTTTGATGCACAATACCAAGCTCAACATAAAATTTCTTCATGATAAACTCAACGCCATTGTCTGTTCTGAAACACTTAATTTTAGCATTGTATTGTGTAGACACCATGGTATGAATTTTTTTCAAATGTGACTGGACTTTAGACTTAGCCTTCATTAGAAAAATCCATGTTACCCCGGAAAAATCAAAGCATTTATCAGAAACAGAGGTACTAACAGGAAATTTACTTCTTTTATGCTTTGCAAATGACATATAGTACAATGAAAATCAGGTTTACAATTCTTTAAACTGGGAATCATTGAAATACATTTGAAAGAGGCATGTCCAAGCCTAGAGTGCCAAAGTTTTACATCAGAAATTGCAGCACAAACTGCAACATTGGAATGAGAATTTTGAGTTACATTAGAAAAACTTGATACATTTTAATTTACAAAAATAGAATTTGCAGAGTTTGAGTTATTCTCAGAAACACATAAGCTTGAAGAACTGGAATAGCTGAAATTGAGATGATATAGACCATTCTTCTCTTTAGCAAGACCAATCTCTCGGACATTGTCTTGCACAATAAATTTTTAGCACTACACAATGCACACTTATCAGAACTAAACAAAACATGACAGAAACTTCTTTTAGTCAAACTGCTAATGGACAATAGATTGTAAGAGAAAGATGGAACAAACAACACATCTCTTAAATACAAATCTTCAGTTAACTGAATATCACCAACATGAGTAGCCTGAGTGTGATTATTATTAGACAAATTAATTGTAATATGCACAGCTCTTGGTTAAGTAGAAAATAAACTCATATTGCAAACCATATGATTTGTTACCCTTGTATCACAATCCAAGTACTCATATATTTTGATTGAAAAACATTAAAACAATACTTCATGCCATGCAAACTTGTTGGCTGAATATCAAAAGCATCAGAATGCAATGTTGCTATAGCAATGTTGGCTGAATGATGAATGGATTGCTCAGGCTGCTGCTGCTGGTGTGACTGAGTATGCTTTTGAAAAGCAAGAAACTGATTGAACTGATGTATTAAAGTTGGGTCAATTAAGGGATTGTTGTCTTCATCACTATCCCTAGCTTCAATAACATTAACATAAACTCTTCTATTTCCTCCATTCCCATTGTCTTTAGATGTCCTCCAACCAGACAGAAAACCAATCAGCTGGAAGCAAGTATCAGCAGTATGATTTAACATATGACAATGAGAGCACTTCTTCTTGCCTTTCTCCTTATTATAAGCTTGATACTTCCCTCCACCACTACTAGTTGATCTTATTTGTGGTGGCTTATAAGAATTATTTGTCTTAACTAACATAACACCTGTATCAAAAGGAGTAGAACCTGCTGGTTGACAAATAGATCTCTGAGCTTCCTTTTGAAGCAATGTAGAATACACTTGAGTGAGTGATGGAATGGGCTTCTGCAGCAGCAACCGACTACGCAGATTATAAGTCTCATCCAATCCCATTAAAAACTTCATCACTGCATCTTTTTGTTGTGTAGCAGTGACTTTCTTCAACAACTGACAAGTACAACCAGCTAAAGCTCCACAAGGACACATCAATGCAGGCCTGTAACTGAGATACTCATCCCATATACACTTAAAACTATTGTAATATTGATTCATAGACTGCGAACCTTTAGAAACCTTAGTTAAAGCAACCTCCAATGTAAACACTCTTGGACCATCAGACGTCTCATCCCTAGAATGTAACTCCATCCATACATCTTGAGCAGAATCTGAATATAACAAACTGTTTCGATTGTCTTCTTGAAGAGACATATTAATCCAAGACAAAACAAGAGCATTAGCCTTCTCCCATGCCCCATACAAAACAACATCAGAAACACCCGGAACTGGTTACGATCCATCAACTAATCGAAACTTATTTTCACCTTTAAAGCACGAATAGCTGCCTTGCTCCATGAAACGTAATTACCACCGGTAAAAATAACAGGAATTACCTGTAAACCAGGATGACCTGCAGGGTGAAAATAATATGGAGACAAAGAATTCTTAGTTGGATTCAACGACGGAACAGAACTCTTAGACGCCATTGATGAATCGAATCAAAGAAAACGGTTATCAAAAAATTATCAGAGTAAACAATAGGACGAAAAACGTATTCGATCAAGAAACAAATCGATTGTTGAAGAAACAAACCGATTGTTGCGAATGCGGAAGAAATTGAAAATTTGGATCGAATTGATATCAGAATCACACCGTGATTCTTACTGATACCATGTGAATAACAATGAACTGATTGTTTATTGATAGAATGAAGAAGAAAATCTTCACAAATGACAACAAGTAGTTAACATAATGTATGGGACTCTGTTTATATAGACAGAGTAAAACAGGAAGAAAAAGTGTAACTAACTAGTAGTTAAAACTGTTATGTAACTGCCTTCATCTCCTTTAGAGATTTGCGGGATAGATACCAGTTGAAATTTCGGATATGACAAGTTTTGTTATGATTGACCTCTCCAGCGAGTTCCAGGGTCGTATACCTCTGGACTTGTCAAATCCAAATTTGAAGAACTTCGTCAAGAATCTTACTGCGCTTGAAGAACTTTATCTCAATGGCGTCAATATTTTGAGTCAAAGCGAATGGTGGGAAACTTTGTCTTCATCATTGCCCAACTTGCAAATCTTGAATTTGCGGCATTGTGGTCTAATAGGGTCTTTAAGTTCTTCATTTTCGGAGCTTAAGTCTCTTTCAGTTCTTCACCTTGATCGTAATGATCTCTCCACGACGGATCTCAATGTGTTTGCAGATTTCAGAAACCTGACAATCTTGAGCTTAAGTTTCTGCTCTTTGCAAGCTGCCTTCCCTGATTCTATATTTCATGTTGCATTTTGTACCCATGTACTTTGTTTTCCCTGAAATAAGCATTTTAACTCCGAATTATATTCCTTATATTCCTGAATCCAACTCTGCAGGTACCCTCTTTGCAGTATCTTGATTTAGCCAATAACATGTTACTAACAGGCAACATTTCCGGTTTCAACCCTAGCGGATCGTTTAGGACTATTACGCTTAGCTACTCTAGCTTTTCGGGTTCATTATCGGATTCCATTGGCAATCTTAGAATGATGTCCATGATAGACCTGTCCAGTTGCAATTTCTCTGGACCAATTCCATCCACAATAGGGAACCTAGTTGAACTGCTACGTCTCAGATTTGTCCGCAAATCACTTCACAGGTCCAATCCCAGCTTTTACAGTGTCCAACGAACTGCATGCATAGACCTAAACCATAATGCTCTAAGTAGTTCCCTTTCCCCCACACATTTTAGAGGCATGTCAAATCTTGCTTACCTAAATTTAGGCTTCAATGCACTCAACGGAAACATTCCGCCTTCTCTCTTCAAGCTCCATACCCTGCAGAAACTTCTGCTTTCTAACAACCGATTCAGCCACATTACCAGTGAATTTCAAACTGCAAGCTCTTCCCTCGATACACTTTACTTGAGCAGCAATCAGCTGCAAGGTCATATTTCAAATCCAGTCTTCCAACTCGAAAGGCTCAATATTCTGTTATTATCTTTTAACTCCTTTGATGGCACCTTGCAGCTTGAACGGATTCAGAGCCTCCAAAATCTGACAAATCTGGGACCTTGCTTATAACAATTTGTCAGTTACAAGTAATTCAGAGTTGCATATGTTTCCGCAGCTGAGGAGGCTGAATCTAGCTTCATGCAATCTGAGTGCAATTCCCAACCTGAAAAATCTGACCACATTAACGATTTTGGACCTCTCAAACAACAATATCAGAGGGGATATACCTAGTTGGATATGGAATATTGGATCAGGATTACTCGCTCAATTGGATCTTTCAAGCAATTCCATGGTAAATCTGCAAAGGCCTTACCATATTCCCATGAGCCTAAATGTATTGGACTTGCACTCGAACAAGCTTCGAGGAAATTTGCCAGTTTCCCGAGCATCGCCTATCTACGTGGATTACTCCAGCAATGACTTTCAAGGACATATTCCAGCCGAAATTGGTAACTTCATGGCCTTCGCTTCCTACATTTAAGTTACAAATAATGGACTTACTGGAGAAATTCCAAGAACTCTTTGCATTGGAATTTTTCTTCAAGTTCTCGACTTGTCTAACAACTCCTTGAGTGGCAGCATACCCCAGTTTCTACTGGAGAATGTGGACCTTGGGGGAAACAACATTAGCAGCAATATTCCAGATGCATTTCAGGTAGGTTGTGGTCTGAGAACCTTAGACTGAGGCGGAACAACTTAGATGGGAAAATTTCTCTGTCGCTGGCCAAGTGCACGGTGTTGGAAGTCATGAATGTTGGATACAACAACATTAGTGATGCATTCCCATGAATCCTGACAAGTTCATCCAGCATGAGTGTTCTTGTTCTGCGCTCCAACAAATTTCATGGTGACATCAATTGTCCTGGTGTAAATCACACTTGGCCACATCTGCAAATTATTGACATAGC
This sequence comes from Plantago elongata, assembly GCA_036897095.1. Lineage (NCBI taxonomy): Eukaryota > Viridiplantae > Streptophyta > Magnoliopsida > Lamiales > Plantaginaceae > Plantago > Plantago elongata. The sequence continues at coordinate 6,984 of JAYMSP010002416.1, forward strand.
TTCCAACAGCTTCACTGGGGAACTCCATCCAGGAAGCATTTCAAGTTGGATTGGAATGGAACTCGACAATAGTCAACGGTTTGCATGGAACCACCTCCACTTCGATGTTCTACAGCTGAGCAATAATCTTTACTCTCAAGACACCGTGATTGTATCGATTAAAGGGCTAGAATTGGAGCTCCATAAGATCTTGACGGTCTTTACCTCCATTGATTTCTCTTGCAACAATATCCATGGCCCAATACCAGACACAATCGAAGAGTTGAGCTCACTGTATTTGCTAAATCTATCCTGGAATTCTTTCACAGGTGAAATTCCAAGATCAGTTGGTAACTTGAGAGAGCTGCCTCTCATCAAATCAGCTTACAGGGAGGATACCCAGAGAACTTACAAGTCTCACGTTCCTTTCATTCATTAACGTCTCCAAAAATTTCCTTTCTGGAAGAATCCCAACCGGCAACCAATTTTCTACTGAAAGCTATGTGGACTATGTGGGCTTCCCTTGAACAGAACCTGCAGTCTTATTAGTCTGAATCCGACAGAAACATTAGTAACAAGCTCAAGAACTGTATCTTTTGATTGGCTCTCTTTTGATAATTGGCCATTGTACCTTTCTACGGGTGCGGGATTTGGCATCGGAGCATCAATTATTGCTCCATTTGCAATAAGGAGTAAGATATGGAATTCTATTATCACATTTTTATGTAAGTCTCTGTGATTGTTTGATTTTTTTTCTTGAAACCAACAGGTACATATCTCGCCTATTACAGTATACATTTACTATTTCCAATGCATTCAAACCAACATAGATAACCCGGTGTTGTAAAATTTCATTTGCAACTTGCTCATAAAGTAGGTTCATCATTGCTCCACCAACATGTTAAGCAAAAACCTTACATAAATTATACTTAGCTATTTCAGTTAATTGCTTCCTTCCGAAATCTAAGTCTCTTCTCATAGCTAATTAACGAACCCGATGGATGGAGTAACTATGTTAATTTTGTAGATTGATTATCATTATCATTTACCATGTGTAGGTACCTGAAGTTCTCAAAGCAACTTCTTAGCACAAGTTTCTACTCACAAGTCACAAGGTGAGATTTCCCAAGTTCCCAAAGTAATTCTTTGAGCATTCGTCCCTGGAAAATAGAGTATGACATAAGCTGATAAGCACCGTTCCATAGTTCTTTGCTTACTTGTATCACCCCATTCATTTTATACAAAAACTTGTGAAAATCCAAGTTTTTACGAGAGTACTGCAATATTGTATACTAATTGTGCGGCTTTGTGTGTAATATGTAGATTTTTATCTATTTGTAAATTATATATTGTTGTACGGCTGAATCTTTTTGCGTGAGACTTTCAGGAGAGTTTCTCTTCATGATTTCATTTTATGCTTCACATAATTCTGTACATATGACCGCATTGATTGTCATCTTCTTGGTATAATCTTAAAATGCACATGGATGAATTTGTGATATCCGTATGACCGTGTTCATATCTGTTTAATATATTCTTAAAGACTTGTGATATTACTCATAAGTTTGTACGTGTTGCATGATTTCCAATACCTTTAGCGCTTAACCAGTTCTGTACAATCCTGATTAAGTCCTTATCTGTTTCTTGTTTCCCTCTGTTTCATCAGATTAAGCGACGTGCGTGGAAGATCCTAACCTGTACATGTATTCATAAACGCTTCAGACTGCAGTTATCGGAACCTTGAAAGTCATGTTCATAGACTAGTACAGTGTGTAAAATTGTAGCTGTTGATTCATTGGTCTCTACTAGTGGACTGGTTAATTTGTGAGTTTGAAGCACATCATGTGAGTTAGCCGTGGTGAATTTGGAGGAGTGCTCCTCATTGTTTGTGTAATTGTGAGATTTTCGGTCCACAACTTCTATATTCTAGTGTTGTGAATGCATTAAGTTACGTTGGTGTACTGAATAGTTTCTCACATTTTATATATATAATTTGTTTATAGTTTTTATTTTTATTTGATTATATTATTATTTTCTTAATTTTGGATAGTATACGTGTAAATAGTTTAGGACAAAAAATTCTATAGAATCCATTAAACATTACAAGTCGACAAGCAGGAATGGGCTTCAAACAGAGTTTTCTAAAGAAATTCTTCCAAATGGTAGAGAAGCATATATGAGAAGGGTCCCAAAAATAGAAAATATGTGCAAAGTGCGTTCCCATTTGTGATGGACGAAATGTTAATTAGTGAGAACGATAGGCTCAGATTCTTCTCCATTAAGTGTGAATTGACCAAAAACCATAACCAAATTCTACACTCGAGTGAACAACGTCCATGTTAGTAAGTAGTTTTAATTGGAAATTTGAAAATCTGGACTAGTTAGAAATATTCTTTAGTCGTTCTTTTTACATGTTTTAGTTGCTTATACTCTCTCTAAAACAAAACTAGCTAATCATTTTTTTTATTTGAAATAAAAGAGACAACACATTAATTAACAACAAAGAGTAGCTAATCATAAATAATTAAGCAGAATAGTTACAAACAGAGTACTATTGATAAGTGAATATTCGTGTATTTGTATTTATATACGTACATTTATTCTAGTGGATCGGGCATAAAGCAGCTTCCAACTGCGGGGCAATAATTACAGATTAGCTCAACAAACTTCAATATGTTTTGGTGTGCACATGCTACAGCTAAGAGTCGGTCGCCCTGCAAAATAATAAAATAGATAAGAAGAGATAGGAGATTTGTTCAGTGAACCTAGTTGAAAAGGTATTTAGTAGCTGGTAATTTGTTAATTAACTTTTTTTCCAAACAAACTAACTTAAATAACTTTTTAAACCAGCTATATTATTTAAAAAGTTGCACATTCACATAACAAGCTTTTTGTAAAAAAAATTTATTGAATTGAAAAACTAATTAAAAAGCTAGTACTAAACAGGACTTATATACAGGAAACCTCTAATTCATGTGGGAAAATTAGATAAGTTTCTCCAAAATCTTCTTACCTAAGTCGGAACTACAAATCGTTTGTATAATGTGAGGTTAGAAGTGGTACGATGAAAACAGTTAAGTGCTCGAGGACTCAGAATGTGACTTTTCAGATTATGTCGGGTGAATAAATGTTGTAGAACTTCGCATGTGACCCATCTACAAAAGAGATAGGGTGTTAGGTCCTTTTTTACCCGTTTACCTCGGACATAAACTGGACTTTAGATTAAACTTGTCTTGTCGATTCAATTGTTGGCCGAGTAGACTAGTGAGAAGTATATTGTAAGTGAATTGCTTACTTGAACAGGAGAAGATGTGTTACTTTATGTTGGAAGTGCTATGCAGGACAAGCCAGAGTTTAGTCATACTATTAGATTCTGACACGTCGATCATAATAGAGTGGTGCATTTAGATCACGCAGTAGATAATTTGGACAATAGGAGACCGGTTCTGCAAGAGGTCGACTTTAATCCGTTGGAATTTTTCTCCTTAGTAGATCATCATTCCTTAATAAGGAGTATGGTTAAACCTATTTGAATAGGGTTGGTCGATTAGAATAATGACAAGTGACTTGTGAAAGTTAACACTTAAGATCAATTCTTCTAACTCTACTATACGGCTCTTATAATAAAGGGGAGATGAATTTGCTATAACCTTCTTAGATCACGACGGGTTCGTAGAAACGTACTTATTTATACATATCACTTTTGTTTGTTGATATCTGAATGGTCTGTCACACAAATCTAACTTCTGGACAATTGATTAGATAAATTAGCTGATCTGTTTTAATCAGATGAAATCAGGGTTGGTAAGCATGAACATAAACGAGTAGGTATGTATGGTCAGTTTGCTGAATAATGATTAAGCAGCATTTTCATATATATAATCTTCTATCGATCAAAGAAAGAAAATGATGCGGATCTTAGATCAGCGTTATTATCGGGATGCAAATGGGCATTCTAATACAGCCATATATTTCGTCGAATTTAGCATCGTCATGTGAATTGCTCCTTGAAAGATTCACAAAATTTATTCACAAGTGACGTCTCTGCTTCGTAATGCGAAATTAGTTCACTGATAATCAATAATATCCATAACAAGTTGTTATGGAACAATAAATTCTTGGTCCTAAAAGTTGATGCAATTAGCATCTCATTGTTATAATATTTGTTTTTTTTTCAATTTTTAATTTTTAATTTTACGGAGTCTCTTAGTATAATCTGATTTTTTATTTTTTTTTTGTTGGAAGACGACTAGTTGTTAGATTATAACTTGAAAAAAGGTACAACAAGAGGATTGTCCCAAAAGACATCTCAGTCCAAAATAACACACATTAATTTTGTTAACGAGTTTGCAACTAAATTAGTTCTACGAGTTTGCAACTAAATTAGTTCCACGACTAGACCAATGTAGCCTAATTTTCCATGTCCCAAAAGACATCTCAGTCCAAAATAACACACATTAATTTTGTTAACGAGTTTGCAACTAAATTAGTTCTAGGAGTTTGCAACTAAATTAGTTCTACGACTAGACCAATGTAGCTTAATTTCCCATGGCAGATGGGGGAATTTCTGGCATTCCGTTATGAGAGGGGTGAGTATCATGTCCTGATTTTGCAGTGTTGTTTCTCCCATAACTAGTTGAGCAGCTTCGGAGGAGTCCATTTCCACTTCAATTCTCTGAATTCGCCTTTCCCAAGCATAAGCCAATCCCGTTTTGGGAGCTTCCAGTTCCACCACCGTAGAGGGACCAACTTAGCATATATTCGAAAAACCCCAAAGCCAGTCACCCTGATCATTTCGTAGTATGCCCCCAAGACCAGCTCGATTCTTGTCTAAGTTTATACTACCATTGATGTTTAAATCGACCCAACTAGCTTCTGGTTTCTTACACTTTGGGTGCGCCAATTTCTTCTCGCATATGCGAGTGCAGGTCCCCGCTCAGCTCCTTGATTCGAGATATAATGACCTTCGTGGGATATTTTCTTCGTCTGAAAACCCAAGTCTTTCGTGCTTTCCAGATTTCCTAAGCTCCTGCGACAAAGATCAATTTCCAGTCGGCGTCTGGAACTTCCCGTGTCGCATTTGTGCAGAGCCAGTCGGACAGCGACAATGCCTGAAATTGGTGAAGCTGAGTCGGAGAAAATAGATTCCTCCATACTGCCAAGGCTACAGGGCAATCCCGGAGGGTGTGGAGCACCGATTCTTCTGGAGTTGTGCAGAGAGGGCACGCAACAAACTCCGTGAGATGTCTAGATTTCCATAGACTATTTGTGGCAAATTTTCCTTGCACGGTTAACCACAGGAGATGCTTTAATTTGCCGCTAAAATTGGTCTTCCAAATCCAGGAAATCGAAGGTGAAGGCGAGCTTGCTCGTTGCATTAAGTCAATGGCCTTTTATGCAGATTGGCATGTGAAGTTGCCATTTGCTGTCTTTTTTCAGAAAATCGAATCCTATGTATCATCACTCCGTTGGATATCAAACTGGTGAATCTGCTCTTTGACTCCTTGTGGTATAAAGGATCTTTGGTTGTCGATGTCCCACTTCCCTGTGTCGGTGATTACATCTCCAAGCCGCATTTGTGCTTCAGAGGGATCAATACGCACACTTTTATACCGAAACAATCTGTTTCCTAGCCAATCGTCGTGCCAAAAGGAGATGGACGTTCCATCACCAATCATCCAGCCTAGGCATGGTTTGATCAACTCACACATTTCAGTATTCCTTTCCAAATTGCACTATCACCAGGTCGAGCATAGCAATATAGAATGTTTATCTTAAATAATACTTTATCATGAAAGGGTTAAAACTATAAGAGAAGAATAATTTATAAGCGCTTACTAAGTTATAATTATTTATAAAAAGTAATAGGTACCTCTTTCTTAGAGATAGGTATTAAACTATAAGGTGAGTACTTGGCTTGAATCAGAGGCTACCAAATCAACTCTGCATACTTTATAATTTTCCACACGGTCTTAGCTAGAAGGGCTTGCTTTCTCTTGATGTTCTGATTCCCAGGCCTCCATGGATTTTTGGTAGAGTTACTTTTTGCCAGCCGACTAGGTGAAGCTTTCCTTGTCTCAATGTCAATGGACCATAAAAAAATCTCGATTAAATATGTCCAAACGATTACACACAGGCTCCGGAAGCCACCCAGATTGCATCAGATATATCGGAATGGTTGATGTAACGGATTGTATGAGTGTAGCTCTTCCAGCAATGTTGAGGTATTTTGTCCATCCACCGAGTCTGGCTAAGATGCGATCAAACATATATGCAAAGCATCTCCTGTCTACTCTGCCATGGGTGAGGTGGATACCCAAATACTTTCCCAAATTTGCAGTTTGGCCGGATCCAAGAATGCTGCTAATTGTGGCTTTGGTGTTTGTTCCTCCCGAGTTAGAGAAGAAGATCTTCGACTTTGCGGAGCTTAATTTCAATCCCGAGGCCGAACCAAATTTGGGTAAGATCCTACTGATCTCATTGGCTATAGAGATGGTTGCTTTGTCCATCAAAATTTAATCATCGGCAAAGAAAAAATGGCTCATCTAAGGTCCTTTTCTGCAAGGAATGAGAGGTTGCCATGTGCGCTCATTAACCGCTTCTTGTGTCATGTGTGATAGTCTTTCCACACCGAGGACAAAGAGATATGATGATAGAGGATCGTACTGTCGTAACCCACAAGAATGATTAAACGCTTCAAGCGGCTCACCGTTCCATAAGATTCTTGTCGAAGCATTTCGCACACAGAACATGACCAATTTGACAAGTTGAGGTGGGAAGTTGAAGGCTTTAAGTGTATCTTCAAGGTATTCCCAGTTCACTTTGTCGTATGCCTTCTCGAGATCCAATTTCATTATCATGCATCCGATTTTATTTTTCTTTTTCGAACACAACGAATGGAGCACTTCCTAGAGCAAAAATATATTGTCTTGAGTGCTTCTCCCTTTGATGAAGCCAGATTGAGTCGAAGCAATTAATTCGGGCATAATATCCCAGAGTCTCATGGTGATGGTCTTCGTCACGTATTTGTAGATGACGTTACACAAAGATATAGGCATGTACTCTGAGATCCGAGAAGGGCTGGGGGCCTTTGGAATTAAACAAAGTAGGGCACTACATAGGGAGGGGTCGAACTCGCCTGTGAAAAATGTCTGGTTGATAAACTCGAGGAGTGAAGAGGATATCCAAGACTAGTTTGTTTGATAGAAAATCGATTGCAAACCGTCGAGGGCAGGTGCCTTATACGGATGTGTGCTCCACACCACCTTCTTGAGTTCCGCCAAGTCAAGTGATTGACTAAGTCGAGGCTAGTCTTCCATGGGGATTGTGGCCTGGAAATGGGAGATGACCAGTTGGTGAAGGTGTTGTCCTGCCGGCCTAGATGCGGATAAAGCGAACATATTCTGAAGGAAATCCCGGGCATGTGTTCGAAGAATGTTATCATAATTCTCCCATTCCTCGTCAATAATATGAGTCAAGATCTTGTTGCGGTGACGACGGGTTAGTGTTGATTTGTGGAAGAACATTGTGTTTTTCTCGCCGTTAATTAGCTAATTAATTCTTGATTTATGGTACCATAGCATCTCTTCCCGGCGAAGAACCTGATTGTATTCGTGTATTAGGAAAATTTCGAGATTTCGCAAGAAACCTGCCTGCCAGTGCCTTTTGTGTTCCTTCAAGGCGTGCCAACAGTTGTTTCTTACTGCGAAATACATTCCCAAAATTCTTCAAGTTCCAAGGCCTCATGACATCTGGAATTTTAGCAATGGTATGGATGATATTTGAGCTCGAATCCCAGATATGTCGCAAAACGGGCTCACATTCAGGGTGTGAAAATCACATAGCTTCAAATCTGAAGGGGAGATTATATGTCGATGTGTCAGGACCCTAGCACCAGTGTGTATTGGGTGGTGATCAGAATGTGTGCGGGGGAGATGGAGCACAACATTCTCTGGGAACCGCTGAATCCATTGTTCATTAGCTAGAGCATAATCTATACGTTCGTGAATGAGAGTTCCATTATCCCTCTTGTTTGTCCAGGTTAACTTTGGCCCATGAAAGTCAATATCTTGGAGATTGCAAGCTAATAAACCGTTGGAAGAAAAGAAGTCGACGTCACAGAGGCCACTCGACCACCTTGTTTCTCATGCACGAAAGCTATCTCATTAAAATCCCCAGTGATCAACCAAGATAGATAATTGTTGCGCAAGATTTCTTCCAAGTTGTTGAAGATTCTGACTTTGTCCTCGTGGTTCGGTTTGGCATAGATGCCTGAGAATCTCCACGAATCATGCCGTATTGGGAGAAGAAGCGCATGAATGCCCTGATCTTCAATGTCCAATATTTCTACATAAATGTCAACATGATTCCATAGTATTCAAACACCGCCAGCCATACCACTAGTGGGGGATATATGGAAGTCTGTAAACCCCAATGTAGGGGCGATGTCATAAGCTGTGTCTTGGGAGACACGGTTTTCAATAGAAAAACCATTTATGGGTTATGAGATCGTACAAGCTCATGAAATTCGTACAAAAGTTATCACTACCAGCTCCCTGACAATTCCATGAAACCATCTTCTTATCGGACCTGATGAGATGATATGGCATGAGTGGGTAATTATATTTCCATCCCATCCATAGTGATATCAGTTGATGAAGAACTTCCCGTATCAATGCATGTTGTCGACCTTCTTCCCACCTGCTCAATACATATCTCTGCCAACCGATCCGGTTGTTGTCCTCCAATAACAGGATGTATGTGTTCACCTCCAATTCCCAGACTGAGGCTGGAATTACTATTACATGTATTGTCCTCTCGCCTCTGGTCGTCCTTAGTAGTTGGGACAGGCCCTGGAAATGGTGGTAATGGGTTTCGATCATCGGGTCTAGGATCCAGTGAGGGAGAACATGTCCGTTGTGGAAGACTATCTCGAAGTCCTTTGGATTGATTTTCATTGGTTCTTCGTCCATTATTAGGAGTTCCTCGAGCTGCCACCAGGGTCGGAGTTGTTAGGGGAGTTCTGTTGCGGACTACAACAAGGTATCTGAGTTTTGATTGGTCAGATTCAGTTCTGGATGGAAACTCGAATCAGTTTGCTAGGGGTTGATGTCGATCCTGTATTCGGGGAGATTGTATGTATAGTATGTCGAGATCGTGTGAGCTGGGTTTGTCTTCCCATGTTAGGATTCAGAGGTCTAGGTAGAATTCTAATCGCATTTGGATTAAGAGGTGGGAGTAAGTCAGTAGCTTCTCTATTTCTTTCACTTTCCGTAGTCCCTGGATTGAACCTTTGTCGATAAGGGTTGTTGTGGGTTAGAGCGTGGCTCTTTAGTTGGAACACGGTTATTAGCCTTCTCGTTTCCTTGTGTTTTCTTCTTCCGGTGTTTGACAAGCATTCATTCGCCGTACACATTATTCTTGGTTTTTTCAATCAACCAAAGTGATTCAGCACGTTCAAGGGCTTCCTTTTCAGCTACTATTGTAGCATAAGTCGTGACCGAGATTGACGAATCTGGGTCTGGTCCAAGTTTACCTGTTTCAGGCGACATTCATCATAAACATGTCCTACACGCCCGCAGTGGTAGCAAAGGGAGGATAGATTTTTGTATACCACCTTGTACACTTTGCCACTAATACAAAGACCCAACTCGAGGGGTTTATCCATGTCAACCTCCACACAAAACCGTGCGAATTTACCCTTCTTTGTGGTAAAAGTATTACCATCAATTTTGAGCAAGTTTCCAATGCAAGATGCAAGGTGCTGAACAACTCCTCCCCGAAACATCTCAACCGGGAGGATTAGCATGCGAACCCAGGTAATTGTCTTCTTGGTCCTATCAGTATCTGCTCAGAAGTTTGGTGTCCATTGCCTAATGGACAAGAAGCTCCCCGCCAATTGCTAGGGTCCTTCGGTGAGGATCATGGTTCATTTTCCTTCAGTTAACCCCTTGAGGCAGTAGCAATTATATCCGAGGTCAATCGGTTCGAAAAAGTGTCCCTGTAGAGTCCACATTGTCTCCAATTTTTCTTAAAGAGTTGGGTAATACCAGGATTTCCCGAGGATCTTGAGCATGATTGTGTTCTTCCATGGGTTTTCCATGAGCTATTTCAATTCGTTAGAGAAATCTACCTACTTGAAAGGGATTTCTGGGGTTGGTTTCTAGGCTTTGATCATAGCACGTTCCGCAACGTGTTTTTTTTCCATCGACACGGTTTTGGTATGTTCATGGCCATACTAGCATAGGTTATCGGTGGATGATCCTGAGTTCCAGGCTCATCAGTTAGTTCTGTGTCCATGTCCAGATCGTTGTCCAATTCCATCGATCCCCCTGCATGGGGCATCTTGGCAGTGCGTGGTTCTTCAGTCATACGATCGGGGTGCAGATTGCAATGAGAGGGCGTGAGAAGATTGACCGGAGAGGAAATTCCGGCGGCGGGGCGTCCTAGTATAATTTGATCTTTACTTGAAGCACTAAGAGACAATTCACTAGATAGAAAAAAATGAGAAAAATAGTTTGTCGACTTTGTTCAGTTTTAATAAATAATAATTGAGGAGGTTTAGCCGAATTTTGTAATCATTTCTAGTTGATTATTGAAGCTCTGCGATGGTAGTCTATGTGCAGTAGGAATCACGTAAATTATGTGTCATTCTTATTAACTTATGTAATATGTGGTTCTTATTGCATTTGAGAATTCTCAATATTCGATTGTAGTTTACATTGATTTTTGACAATAAAACACATACAGATTGAACCCTTATTAGCAATTTTTACTTCGACATTACATTACCACTGGTCCACTGCATGTTTTAATCTTGTTCTTGCATTACGATTGAGGAGGCTGCCATTTGCCCAATTTGGTAAATAAGTTAAGTAAAGAACCATTATTTATGACTAGGAAACAAAGAATCTTAATTAGGTCACAAAAGTCAGCCAGCAACTGGATTAGCAAGTACTAACAACTACGACAAATTTGCATATCATTCACATATAAGTAAGGACAAAAAGGACAAAGGGACTATGACTTGCAGGAGATGATATTTTGTTAATCAAACACCCCACCCCACCAAAGAGTGTTACCTTTTAATACCTTGTATGAATCACCCAATATAATAAATGTAAATGTTCCTGTTTCCTCTTGTAGTCTTTTTCCTCTTTTCATGAAGTTTGGGAGATACACACGCTTAAATAGATAAACAATCAAATGAGCCATTCAAAATGTGATTCCGGCATGTAGTGACTAGTGATCTTATGCCGACGGAGACTTACAGATGCTCGACTCGGTTCAAATCGAGTTCGAGTTCAAGTTCGACTTTATTTGCTTATCGAGTCGAGAGTTGATAAGCTCATTAAGAATAATTATGTTAACTAATTATAAAAAATTTATATCTTTTCTAATAGAGGATAGATAAAGCTCGTTAAAATTCGATAAGGCTTTTTAATACTCGCATTCTTTCGAGCTCAGCTCAATTTTTTACTCGTTTTGTTAATGAGGCTCGGCTCGGTTAAGTTCGAGCTCGAGACCAAGTATTAAAATAATCGGCTCGGCTCAACTTGGCTCAAAAAATAACAATAGGTAACGCTGAACGTTGGTCCGGCACTTATCCAATCAAAATTTGAAAGAAATAGGTTTATTTTTTAAGCTGGCGGAATCGTAAACGAAATTCTCCAAATAACAATTTGAAAAGTGTACATGTTTTGGTTTGGACCAAGAACTATTTTCGGTCCAGTATTTCAGTTCGAACCAGTTTTGTTCAGCCCTACTAATAGAATTAATTTTCTAATATTTTGAAAAATAAATTCATTTTCGTAATCCTTCTTTGTTAGACAATTGTAATTTAGGAATCCTTGACTTGTAGTTTTACAATGGTAGATCAACCAAGAAAGATGTGAGAAGACAAATTAGCATGATGAGTTAAATTCAAAGAATGGCAAAGTCTTTGTTTGGTACTATGTCACGAGTAATACCACATTATCATCATATCTAAAGTCCAAGTCAAATACAGAATACAGATGCGATAAACTAATAAGCGGGCCGACATATAAACGCGTGGAAAACTTTGTCCAAATCCCATTAACCTATCCTACCTAGCTTTCGATTTTACAACCTTCGTCTTCCCGTTATTCGATACCTATATATATTTGTATATTTAATTTTCATATATACTATTAGACCGATAAATAATTTTACATATGGAATAATAAAATATAAACTCCACTAATAAAAAATTTATCAAATTCTTTTGCACCTATTATTCTTTTCATTCTTTATCATCTATTTTCTACTTTAATACGAATTAAAAAAAATTATTATAATTTTATTCGTCTATTTAAAAGTGAAACAATTTAATTTTAAATATGTGGTTGTATAGATACATGTGAGTCTAATATTATGAAGGTTATTGTTATAGGTGAAGAATTATATTAGTTTAATGATACGTTAAAAATGAAAAGTTTCTTTATGCAGAGAGACTACTTATTTAAAAATTCCATTGAAATGAATGGGTATTGATTAATCGGACGGATGAGATGATGGAGTATTACATTACCACATAAAATATGAGGAAGAAAGATCATAGTAAAGTTGCTGTTATTCTTCTTTGACAACTAGCTTTATCAGTTTCTGACCATTCTTCTTTCTCTGTCTCTGCACTTTCTTTTTTTCTATTCCCTTTTCTAAGTCACGCACTAGCTAGCTTGCCTTTCAATCAACCATAAATCCAAGAAAATCTCAAGTTGATGGCTTATGGTGTTTCTTATCACAACACAATCCAATGAGACCAATCTCATCCATGCCATGCCTTCTTTTCATGTTAATCTTGCTTCAAATCTCATCAGTTTCTTTAGTTTTTGGTCAATGTTTGGATGATCAAAGATCTTTGCTGCTGGAGTTAAACAATAGCCTTGTATACAAGACAAACTTTTCCACAAAGCTCATACAGTGGGATCAGAATGTAGATTGCTGTGAGTGGATAGGGGTCGAATGCGACACCTCTGGCCGTGTGATCGGTTTGGACCTCAATAATGAAGTGATTGCCGATATTGGGAATTCGACCAGTCTCTTTGGTCTTCAATATCTTGAGAAGCTGAACTTGGCGTATAACAGCTTCACAAGTTCGATTCCGACTGGACTTCGAAATCTTACGAACTTGGCTCGCCTGAATCTATCAAACGCTGGATTCACTGGACAGGTACCGGTCCAAATCGCGGAAATGACAAGCTTGGTCATGATTGATCTCTCCAGTCAGTTCCAGGGACTTATACCTCTGATCTTGTCAAATCCAAATTTGAAGAATTTCGTCCAGAATCTGACAGAGCTTGAAGAACTCTATCTCGATGGCGTCAATATTTCGAGTCAAGGCAATTGGTGGGAAAGTTTATCTTCATCTTTACCCAACTTGCGAAACTTGAGTTTGCGGCATTGCGGTCTAACAGGGCATTTAAGTTCTTCATTTCTGCAGCTTCAGTCTCTTTCAGTTCTTCGCCTCGACAGTAACAATCTCTCGACGACGGATCCCAAAGTGTTTGCGGGTTTCAGAAACCTGACAATCTTGAGCTTAAGTTTCTGCTCTTTGCAAGGTGCCTTCCCAGATTCCATATTCCAGGTTGCATTTTGTGTACATGTACTTTTTTCTTTTCTTCCTCAAATGAGCATTTTAACTCCAAATTATATTCCTTATATTCCTGAATTCAATTCTGCAGGTACCCTCTTTGCAGTATCTTGATTTATCCAATAACAGGTTACTAACAGGCAACATTTCTGGTTTCCACCCTAACGGATCATTTAGGACTATAGCGCTTAGCTACTCTAGCTTTTCGGATTCATTGCCGGATTCCATTGGCAATCTTAGAATGCTGTCCATTATAGACCTGTCCAACTGCAATTTCTCAGGACCAATTCCATCCACAATAGGGAACCTAGTCGAATTGGTGCATCTCGATTTGTCCGTAAATAACTTCTCAGGTCCAATCCCAGCTTTTAACATGTCCAACAAACTCACATACATAGACCTCAGCCATAATGCTCTAAGTGGTTCCCTTTCACCCACACATTTTGGAGGCATGTCAAATCTTGCATACCTAAATTTAGGCTTCAATGCACTCAACGGAAGCATTCCGCCTTCTCTCTTCGAGCTCGATTCCCTGCAGAAACTTCAGCTTTCCAACAACCGATTCAGCGGCAATGTCACTGAATTTCAAACTGTGAACTCGTCCCTTGATACACTAGATTTGAGCAGCAATCAGCTGCAAGGCCATATTCCGGATTCTGTCTTCCAACTTCAAAGGCTCAATGTTCTGTTATTATCATTTAACTCCTTTGATGGCACCATGGACCTTGAAAGGATTCAGAGCCTCCATAATCTTACAAATCTAGGCCTTGCTTACAACAATTTGTCAGTTACAAGTAGTTCAGAGTTGCATACGTTTCCGCAGCTGAGTAGGCTGAATCTAGCTTCTTGCAACCTGAGTGCCTTTCCCAACCTGAAAAACCAGAAAAAATTGACAATTTTGGACCTCTCAAACAACAATATCAGAGGGCATATACCTAGTTGGATATGGACTATTGGAGCAAAATTACTCACTCAGTTGAATCTTTCAAGCAATTCCCTGGTAAACCTGCAAACGCCTTACGAGATTCCCAGGAACCTAAATGTATTGGACTTGCACGCAAACAAGCTCCAAGGCAATTTGCCAGTATCGCTAGTATCGCCAGCATCACTTATCTACGTGGATTACTCAAGCAATAATTTTCTAGGACATATTCCAACCGAAATTGGTAACTTCACGGCCTTTGCTTCCTATTTTTCAGTAGCAAGTAATAATCTTACTGGAGAAATTCCAATGTCTCTTTGCGATGGAATTTTTCTTCAAGTTCTCGACTTGTCTAACAACTACTTGAGTGGCAGCATACCACAGTGTCTACTGCAGAATAAGGACCTTGGGGTTTTAAACCTTGGGGGAAACAACATCACAGGCACTATTCCTGATACATTTTGGGTAGGTTGTGGTCTGAAAACCTTAGACCTGAGGCGGAACAACTTAGATGGGAAAATTCCCGCATCACTGGCCAACTGCACGTCGTTGGAAGTCATGAATGTTGGGTATAACAAGATTAATGATACCTTCCCTTGCATCCTGCAAAGCTCATCCAGCTTGCGTGTCCTTGTTCTGCGCTCCAACAAATTTCATGGTGATATCAAATGTCTGCCTGTGATTGGTGTCAACGTTACCTGGCCACATCTGCAAATCATTGACATAGCTTCCAACAGCTTCACTGGGAATCTCTATCCACAATGCATCTCAAGTTGGATTGGAATGGAACTCGACAACAGTCAACGGCATGCACGGAACCACCTCCACTTCGATGTCCTACATCTGAACAACAATATTTATTATCAGGACACGGTGATTGTAACGGTTAAGGGGTTAGAATTGGAGCTCCAGAAGATCTTAACAGTCTTTACCTCCATTGATTTCTCTTGCAACAATTTCCATGGCTCAATACCAAATACAATTGGAGGATTGAGCTCACTGTATTTGCTAAATTTGTCGAGGAATTCTTTCACAGGCGAAATTCCAAGATCAATCGGGAACTTGACAGAGCTAGGATCGCTGGACCTCTCATCAAATAAGCTTACCGGGGAGATACCAAGAGAACTTATAACTCTCACATTCCTTTCGTTCATTAATGTCTCCAACAATAACCTCTCTGGAAGTATCCCAGTGGGCAACCAATTTGGGACATTTTCTGCTGAAAGTTATGAAGGAAACATAGGACTATGTGGGCCTCCGCTGAACATAGCCTGCCCTCCTAATCCTACTCAGCGACAGATAGAACCTACACCGTCCAGCTCGAATGTTATATCTTTTGATTGGCAGTTTATAGTCACAGGCCTAGGGTATGGTGCTGGGGCAGCATTAATTCTTGCACCTCTTGCACTTAGCAAAAAGTGTAGGGAGAGGTGCATGGCACACCAGGACAGGTTACTGAAGTTGATCTATCCAGGATATGGATTCAGTTATATCAGGTGCGATGGCAAGGTTGAGTCTGCGGAAAATATTGAAGATGACACGACAGACGATGATGACGACGATGAAGGTGATGGATTTTTGGATACAGATGAATCGTCTACCGGGAACTATTGTGTGTTTTGTACAAAGGTAGACTTCCAGATGAACAAGGCCGTGCATAATCCCAAGTGTACATGCTATTTCTCACCACCCACATTCTCTTTTTCTCCTACATCATCTTCTTCTTCGTCTTTACTGATCGTGTATCAGCAGAAGTTTTGATTCTTTTTGTTCTCTTCTTCACTTTGTATATATAGTACACAGGTAGATAGATACAAGCATTAGCCCTTTAGCAGGGGTTGATGAACTGAGATTTTTTAAGATGTCTATGTCACACGAATTCATAATTGTAGAAATTTGGATACAAAAGAATTGTTCTTTTTTACTTTTGTAGACTACCAAGCATACATTCATTGATGCAATCGAACATAGATTTTCGCAAATCATTTAAGCATTTTATCAAGAAGAACACATACTTGATACATACCATATTAGAACAAGCTCTTTCACCACCCCACATTCTCCTTTTCATCATCCTCCTCTACTTTCCTGATCAAGTATCACCAGAAGTGTTGATGAAATCAGATATCTAAGCTATCTATGTCACATGAATTCATAACTGTGGAATGTATAAAAGAAATTGTTATTTTAGCATAAAGTAATGCAGGCATTCATTGAGGCATTATGTCGAACATGTGGTAGGCGAAACATGAGAAACACAATACTTACCAGTTGATGACTTATATCGAGTCGAACTTGAGAAAAAATGAACATCGGATTGAATGTTCCAGTATCCAGTAATCCAATTAAGTAGAACCAGTTGGCAATTCGCCATTAAAGAAAGCTTAAAGAAGCTGGAAATGTCTATGACCACTCAGGAGTCAGGACACTCGGAGAATCCGTACGTTATATAAATAGGAAGATTAGTTGGTAAGATATATCTAAACTAAACGTAAAGGTAACTTAGGATTTCTGGGTAAGGGGAGTTTAGCTTTTCAAATAAATAATAAATAATTACATTTATAACAATTCAACTGTTAATCATTTGAGATACTTATTTTAGAACAATATAGTTATTACATTAGTACATATTTTCCAGTCACTACGTTTATCAATGTATCAAAGAAAATATTAATTATTATATTTCTTGTATCATATTTTTTGACCCCATCATATAAATTCATAGTTTGTAAGAGTTCTGTGAGAGTCTTGTATAATTATATATTAATTGTATGGTGTTGTATGTAAATTATGAATTTTTGTGTGTTTTGTGTATTTTCGCAAATTGTATATTAATGCATAACAATTATATATCGAATTTTTTTAAGTGGTGAAAATATAAAAATGTACAATTAATATACAATAATGCAGGTATCTCACAGAACTCTCCCAA
>JAYMSP010002417.1:0-24415 GCA_036897095.1 Plantago elongata
CATTAATATTGAGTATGAGTCTGATGATGAAAAACAAAATTTGCCTAGTAACAACAAGATGATTCTTAGACATGATGAAGAATTTCCTTTAAGGATTCCAGAAATGGAAGCTGAGATTACTCGTGAAAGAGGTCCTTCTAGGAATAGCCTTTTTGAACGATATATTCTAGAAAGATCTAACACTGAACAAGTGTCTAATAGTTACCGCACTTCGAGTGTACAAAATATTAGTGATACTGAAAAAGTATCAAGTCAAGATCGTAGTGATTAACATTCAGATCACGTAGATGATGACCCCGCTGGTTCAAAACCCATTATGAAATGGATTAGATATCATCCTGCGAAGGATGAGATTGGTCCAATTGATCATGGTGTTAGAACTAGGAGAGCAATAACTAAAAATGCTAATTCTCTCTTTGGATGTTTTATCTCAAACATTGAACCTAAAACCATTGAAGATGCATTAAAAGATCAAGACTAAATATCTGCAATGCAAGAAGAGTTGGATCAATTTGAGAGAAACAATGTCTGGAAACTAGTACCATTTGTGGATGGAATATCTGTGATTGAAACTAAGTGGATTTTCAGAAACAAAATGAATGAGTCTGGTGAAATAACCAGAAACAAAGCAAGGTTGGTTGTTAAGGGATTTATACTAACTGAAGGGTTAGATTTTGATGAGTCATATGCACCAGTTGCAAGATTGGATGTAACCAGACTATTTCTAGCCTTTGCAGCTCATAATGACTTTAAAGTTTATCAAATAGATGTTAAAAGTGCATTTCTGAATGGTGAACTTGCGGAGGAAATCTATGTTGATCAACCACCAGGCTTTGAAGTTTCCACATAAAGTAGAATGGTCTATAAATTACAGAAAGCTCTGTATGGACTGAAATAGGCTCCAAGAGCATGGTATAACACATTGGCCAAATACCTTCTGGACAGTGGTTTTAAGAAAGATGAAGTTGATAAAACTTTGTTTACCTTAAACCATGATGGGAAGCTACTTTTAGTTCAAGTATATGTTGATGATATTATATTTGGATCTAAAGACAAGAAACTTTGTGATGACTTTGCTGATCTCATGAAAAGCAAATTTGAGATGAGCATGATGGGAGACCTGAACTATTTCCTAGGATTGCAAGTCAAGCAACTCAATGATGGAATATTCACCAGTCAAACAAATTATGCAAAAGACATGCTCAACAAGTTCAATCTTAAGCTTTCTGAAAAGATAGCTAAGATACTTATGAGCATAGGAACCAAATTGACTTATACTAAATCTGACAAGAGTGTTGAAGAAAATAAGTATAGAAAGTTGATAGGTTCACTACTATACCTTACTGCAAGCAGACCTGATATTCAAAATGTAGTTGGTGTGTGTGCTAGATTTCAAACAAATCCTATGCAGTCACATTACAACATTGCTATAAAGATATTAATGTATGTCAAAGGTACTGTAGACGTTGGACTGTGGTATCCTAAAGAAAGTGGATTGAGTTTGGTTGGCTACTTAGACGCTGATTATGCTGGATCAATGGTTGATAGGAAAAGTACTTCAGGAACTTGTCAGTTTCTGGGAACTAGACTTATCTCATGGTTTAGCAAGAAGCAAAACTCAATTGCTACATCAACCACAAAAGCTGAATATATTTCTACTGGTTGTTTTGCTACTCAAATATTATGGATACAACAACAACTCAGAGATTTTGACCTTAATGAAGAGAAAACTCCCATTTTCTGTGACAACACAAGTGCAATTTCGATTACTCAAAATCCAAAGTTCTATGCAAGAACTAAGCACATTGATGTTAGCCACCACTTCATCAGGGAATTTGGTCCTCCAAATTCAACCTATTTTCGGTAAACAAGTGTGGGTATTTTTTTCGTATTTCAGTCTCTTTCTCCCAAGTTGCCTCCTTTTCCGATTCGTTTAATTCCCTTTCTCGGAGAAATTTTTCAAGAACACTTGATCTCATACTTCGAGCTCCAAATGTTTCCGTCGGCGATCATCGTAGGACTTTTGTCTATCCTGAGCTGCTTTAATCCGTTGTCGGTTTATTCTTGGATTATTTCGGGACGTAAAGCATTCTCTTCTCGAGTTGAGTTACTTTTCCAATCCTCCATATCCCAATCCAAGGGTGATCAGCATTTTTGGCTGTAAAGTTCTTCATACGGTGCCATTTGAATCGAAGCTTGATAGCTATTCTTGTACGTAAATTCGATCCATGGTAAGTGCCTGATCCAGGTTCCAGGAAAATCGAAGTTGAATGATCTAAGTAGATCTTCGAGGAATCGAATTTTTCTTTCTGATCGTCCATCATTTTATGGGTGAGCAGCAGTAGACCAAATTGACTGAGGTACTCGACTAGAAACATAAGACAACACACAGATTGACCAGAAGGACAGCAGACAGTCGGTTCTGGTTACCAAATACACAGGCAATCAATCATTCACGAGTGGGACCGGAAATCAAGGCAAGAACTTTGAAGTAGTAGGCATAGATAATCGAACACATCCTAGTCGACAAGAGTTAGGCCAATTCACAGGGTGCCGCAGCGGGCTTATCAAACATATTACCAGGATCGGCTCAAACAAACAAGACATGATACGTACGAAGGACCTTATGGTCACTTATTCAAAGGTTCAACGAGTGCCGAACTGGCGATCACAAGACTAAACACATTTGCCGAATGGCGGAACACGAGAAAAATCACTGGTGCCAAATGGCAGATGACACTAACAAAGAATAGTGCCGAAGATGAAAAATACAATCAAGAGTGACGAACAACAGGTAGCGAAGGCAAACAAGAGTGCCAAATGGTGGACAATACATCAAACAAAATGCCGGTTGGCGGGTAGTCAAGTCAAATCACAAGTGCTGGCTAGTAGTTAACAAAGTCAAACGCGAATGCCAGATGGCAGGATACAATAGCAATTAATAGTGCCGGATGGTAGAATAAATTAACAATCAAGAGTGCCGAATGGCGGAATACAACAACGATCAATAGTGCCGGATGGCGGAATACAATAACAGTCGATAATGCCGGACGGCGGAATACAATAACAATCAATAATGTCGGATGGCGGAATACAACAATATATGGGTGCCAAGTGGCGGATAACAAGTTAAGGTCAAAGAACAAGTGCTGGTTGGCGATCAGTAAGTTCAAACAATTTCTGAAGGACGGATGTAGAGGACAGACACATGTGCCGAAAGACAGACAGTAAAAGTGAACAGACACCGAACACCACATTCGGTTATTAAATCACAAATCATTTTAAAGGTCAGAGTCAATCAGAGAGTCAGTGGAATATTGGTAATGTCAGGCGTTCTACAAGTCCTAAAGTTAGGTCAAATGTTACGACTATGCGTAACTGAATAGAAAAGCTTAGCAATAGCAATATGAAAGCATAGAAATTTGAACATGCTCACCGCTATGAGCTCTGGCCCTCCTTTCGGTCTCAAGACGTTCCATCACTTGACGGGTAAACATTCTCTCAGCATGGGCTTCGTCCACCCAAGACTACACAAAGTTTTTTTTTCCTTGTTATCTAGGTTCCGGTTTCTATCCCCGTCCATCTGTCAAAGTCAGTAAATATAGATAATAATAGTGCATAACTACGTCTCTCTCTCCCACATTTTTGAAAATATAGTATAGGAGATTGTATTTGGAAGTGCGTCACAGTCTTATTGGTCCAAACTGGGCTCTGATACCACTTCTGTAGTGTCCCGGCTGGATCGAGGTCCGGACGTCAATGATTATGCGGAATTCCCAAATACATATATTAAAACGTATAATTCTTACATACCCCAAATATACTTTACAGGTCATACGTCTAACAAATTAGCAGCGGAATATCTAGAGTAGTGTAGCGTCAGTCTGTCTATCTCATCCTCACTTCGTGCTCTATACCTGGGAAATCATTATTACGACAGGGAGAGCGTAAGTCATATAGAATTAGTGAGGATAATCAAGCATGTATCAAGATGAGCATGAATGCAACAGGATAGCAAACCACTACAAGCTGTTCAAGCAATTTTTATAATGGGGAAACCATTCACAGGCAGGCAGGATCATAGCACGTAAAATGTGCTAAATTCACAATACTTGAACAGTAACTGTCTTGGGCTAGACCAAACTGATAAGGTATTGGTCAAATAACAAGATGGAGGCGTGACCTCGTTGGAGCTGCATAGAATGATGGTAACGACCCATTGCAACCCGAATACAGAGGTGTGACCTCATCGGAGTTGCATAGATTGATGATAATGACCCATCGCAACCCGGATATAGGACCATTTGCATAGTCCGAACAAGTAGAAGCCCGAAATGATAGCGCTGCAGACCGCTTTATAAATTTTGTCGAACAAGCCAACCAGGCCGGTTTCCCAAGTTTTTCAAAAATTGTGTGGTTGCTTTTAAAATCATTTTTTATGCAATGCATATCATGTGGAATAGCAAGATATAGTCAGGATGGAATAGCAAGATGTAACTGGAATAGAATAGCATGATATAATCAAGTCAGAATATCAAGCTGTAACCAGAATACAGATCAACAGGTTCAACAGTAATCGCAGTTAGTAGTTGCGTCGTTGTCAGTAGGGAGGCCGTCGCGTAGTCGAAGTCAGAGTCAAGTAAACAGTCAAGCAAGCAGGAAGAAGTACTGGAATAGGAAGCCTTGAAAGGTAACAACTTTCCCAGGGCCGGACGCCGAAAGCCTGAAATCACTCACCTTGGTTGAACTTGTAAGCTACGCAACCTTGTCATCCTGACAACAGATAACACTACTTACTTTTAGGCAAGAATAAGTATAAGAATCCCTCAAATTCCCCCCAAAACAATCATAGCAAGTAGCAGCAATTAAACAAAGATGAAGACGTCTAAGCATATAATTTCGTATAATCATGTGATGCTACAACATACTCAAGATCGATACAGTACCTAGTTTTATGTTCAAGTGAGAATTAATTTTAACCAACGAAACTGCCAATTAACAGGAAACATAAACCAACACCGCAAGCAGCTACAACAGCCAACTTAACAAAATATCAACATCAATTATGCATATCTAAAAGCAGTAGGAAGGGACACAGTGACATAGCTAATTGGCCAGCAATCCAACATTCAACATCTCAATTCAAACAGTCCAAAACTCAACTAATAAGCACTGCAACGCGACACACAAACCGAGTCAGCAAACATCAACTAGTTATATTTTAACTCAATAGCTGACCGGATTCAGATTCAAGTATCAAATTACTTGATTAACCAATTAGATAATCACATCAAGTAGTGGGATCTAACTAGCACATACAAAAATCAGCTAGGCATGCGAGATAAAGAAGACTCCACCGAAGAACTGGAAATCCAACTGATAAATGCCTCATAACATATGATACATTGACACTAATTTATAATATAAATTTTACCACACACTGTCGGACTCACTCGATAGCAAATGAGGTATAGAGGTCGAACTCCAGTTCATCACATAGAATTAGCAGAGCCACACAATAGACACTATTCAATCCGAAATCAGAAACGACACAATCACAACCAGGCAATTTCAATGAACATGAATTGGAGAAGACAAAGTGTACGCACACAACAACTATTTCTCAATTTTAGGACGTTATTACAGTAATATCGGTTTCGTCTCAAAGAAACCTTGGAAACGGAAAATGAAGGAATAATATGGGCAGCCTAAAGGTCACAGAGCTACATCTTACCTAGATCATTCTATTGGTAGTTTAGTTTGGTACCTTCATCGCAAACTCAAAGCACAGGAATCATAACCGTTATTTGCAAGACAAATTTTACAGCTTCTTTCAGCACTTCTGTAGTTGCTTTATCTGAAACTTAGATTTTACCCTCAGTTTGATGAACAAACCATGTTATTATAGTTGCTATGATAGCTCAAGTTACTTCACAGTAGCAGTCGCTATGGTCTCCAATTGACAATCATGTCAATAAGAATGGTAGACCGTGTATAGACTAAAGTGATACACATTAGTCGAGTGCTAGAAGAATGATCACATCTATCCCCCATTCTCAACTTATCATCCAAAATGTGTACATAGAAGCTGCTAGAGCTACCAAGTTATATTTACATCACAAATTGCAAGTTCGGGCAGCATGCCGGACATGCAGACATTTATCATCAACGCAACAGAAAACGGGAAATTACTGTTACCAGTATGTAGCAAACTCACCAACAGTAAACTCAAATAAACTGTACAACCAAACAAAGAGCAAAATAGCATACAGTTGACATACATGAAGAGAAACAGGGCACAGTCGACTCATCCAAGTTTCGACCACATACGCAGAGACCAACCACACACAATCATGTAGACAAAAGCAGCACGTAGTATGCAGTATTATAGCCAAATCAACCATTCAACAGTCGACAACCAGTCGATAACCACACATACACCAAACACACAACCAACAATATGCAGTAATACAATAACACAGTTCGCACACGACATAACACCATTCAACTTTGCAAGGAACAATTACAAACTCACAAACCCAGCCCCAGAAATTGATTACAAATCGAAAGAGAAGAAGATACCAACCGGAGAAGTAGCTCGAAAGCGAGACGAGACTCTAAATCCGATTGAAGAGGTACGAATTGCGGTGGTGAAAAGCGAAATCGGTGGTGCTGGGCGAAGGCAAGGGTGGCGTCGCCCGATAAAGGAGAGGTCGAAGGTGGAGAAGTCGTTGGCGTGGTCGATGGTGAGGGTGATGGCATAGGTGGTGATGCCAATTGACTGAGTTGTGTGGTGGTTTCCAGTGGAGGTGGTAGTCGTCAATTGTTGGTGGAGGAGACAACGATGGTGAGGCGATGAAATTGGAGAGGTAGAAGAGCCCTATTTATAGGAGCTCGGCCGACTAGCTTCACGGATAAGCTTGGCCGCCTCTCTTTCCGACCGACTTCTCTGTGGCGGTAATGCTTCCGTTGGAAGCTCGCTTAAGTCAACCCAATGACGGCTTGTGTCACAAGCCTATCTCTCCAAGCTTCCCGTGCACGAATCGTCACACGGAAGCCAAGATAGGACGGTGAACGGTGGCGTCGAGGAGAAGAGACGAAGAAGAAAGTGAATGGAGGAAGACTGAGTGTAAATAGGAAAGAAGAGTGTTGTAGAAGAAGATAAACTCATGGCTACATTTGGTATTACGCAAGAATATAATTCTTGTCTTATTCTGGACTCCAAATGGCTCGTAAATAAATTTCGATAAATACGAATTCGATACCCGGGATGATATTTAACGCGAGATAAAGTAGAATCAAAAATAATTTTACGAATTTTTATTTTTATTTTATTATGAATATATACTATTAAATAATAATTTAATGCTACAGGCGGATACGAACCGACAATAAATCTCCGAATTTAAACCGTCGTTAGGAAACAATAACCTAGCGAGCGTCGAGTCGGGGTCAAGAGTCAGCTTGCAATAGTAATAATAATTATAATTATAATATCGGATTAATAGCTAGTGCGAACTTACTGGAGTTTGGGGTTCTTACAGATACACTATCTGAAGCTCATTCCCCAGAACGTATACCAATTACTTGAGTCGGTAACGAGAATTTACCATATACTGAATAAGCATATCAAGTACTGTCATCTCTTCAAGCTCTCTGAAAACATTGCTGAAAAGTTATAAGAGAAGCTTACCTTATAATCAACCTATAAGCAACACCATCAAGGCGTTGAGTACAGGAAGTACATGGTTTGGGAAATCAAGGAAAGCTCCAAGGTTATTTTGAATACAGGAAGTACTTGGCTCAATGAGCTAGGGGGAATCACAGGGGGAACATTTGGTTGGGAACCATTTGTTTGTAGGGATCTTAGAATAGGATTTATTGTAAGGTGAACACAATTATCTGTTTTAGTGAATTCCAACTCATAGAAAGGCCAAGTGGATTAGTAGGAGGATTACGCCACCTCCACATGCCATTATAAACTGATGTGTTATTTACTTTATTTTACTTACATTCAAGCATTACACACACACATATTATTACTGCAAAACACAATCACGTTTATCTATCGCTTAAAGTCTTCCGCTCTCTGAATCTACGTATAAAAACCCTCACAGTTTCTGTGAAACACTGTTTCTCGACAAAAGTTTGAAAAGACTATTCACCCCCCCCCCCTACTAGTCTTTTCCTTTACCGTTTTCTAAACCAACAAGTGGTATCACAGCAGGAGGTTCCCAAGCCTTCTACATTGAACCTCGATCATCAGATAGGTAAAGTTTTTGTCTCTTTTCGAGGACCTTTTAATTGTGTGTTAAGTGTACATGTATGACTCTGAGTGATACTCCGACTTTTAAACCCGAGAATTACGAGAAATGGAAGAACAATATGATGTTGCATCTTGAAGCAATCAGTGACGAGATGATCTATGTCATCAAGGAAGGACCAATCAAAACCAGACAGCTCAAACATGTGATTGGAGTATCTGATGGTCGAAGAAATGTTGATGCTGAAGGTAGTGAAACTTCCACTAGTGATAGTGGTCATGCTGTTGCTGGACAAGTTGAGTATGAAGACGAACCTCGTGAACTCTGAACATCGGAAGATGCCAAGAGATACAGGTTGGATGGTCATGCTCGTAACATCAACATTTGATCGACACCTGAGCATATACATTGCAAACTGTGGTGTGTAAAGACGGAGAAAGTTTTCTGGCAATTGATTGAAGAAATCTCTGGAAGAACTTGATTTTCGGTTTACTACTCTCATGACTGATATGGCTGCACTTGGAGAAAGTGACAGATATTAAAATTCATAGAAGGTGAAAACCATCGTCAGAAGCTTGAACCAGAATTTGGAGCATACCCAGTATTTCTACTTCAATCAGTGAATGCCCCAAATCACTCTAGTGGAACTATTTTCACATTTAGCCACTGTAAACTATGAGACAACCCAACGAGGATTGGCTGCAGCTGAAAAGTTGCAGAGTGTTGTTCTAGATACCCAAGTACCTCTGAAAAGAATGATACCAAGGAAGTGTCTGCAGAAAATGTTCTTGCAGTATGTCACATGAAGAAATATGTGAGTCAAGAGATTGAAAGGAGAAAAGCAAAAGAGAAACTGAAAAACAATCTCGGCCCAAACTACCACCAGTACAAGAATATTCAAACAAACAACTCGCTGAACAACACTGCTCAGAAAGCGGTTAGTACTGAAGTTGGGAATGATATCTGCTTCTATATTCAGAAACACGGTCACATAAATCGTCATTGTCCTGCTTTTAACAAGATTAAGACGGGTGACAAAAAGGAGAAAAGAACATTCAAGAGAATTCAGAGGGCAGTGCTCAATGAAGAAAGAAAGAAGATCCAAATTCAACTTGATGCTCTGGATATTGAGTCGGATTCCGAAAGTGAGGATTCAGAGGACTCAAAATTACCATCACCAAAATTGTGCGGGATTAGTCATGATGTTATCGATATTTTAGCCTAAAGAAGAATGACTTTTGTGGAGTTGCTGAGATAGTAGGTCCTGGCATCTCCAACATTGAAGAATGCCTTATGGAGAATGAGGTAATAAACACATCACAATTCTTGTACTATGAAAGTGATGATGACGACATAATGGATTTGGAATTGGTCAAGAGTATACTTGATCGATATGAGAGAGAATTTTTGGTTGTTGAGTCAAAGACCAAAATTTTGGAAGAATGCAAAGAAATTATTGAAAAAGAAATTTCTAATTTGACCAAGGTATATATGATTAAAGACGCTGAAATAGCATCTCTAAAGTCTCAGATATCGGAGAATTAAATTCTAATGAGCTAGCCTTGAATGAGCTAAATGAGAAATTGAAGAAACTTCTTTCTGAAAATGAAGAACTCAGAAAGAAAGAGGTTTCTTAAAATCATTTGTCCAAGCTAGTGACACTCTCACGGAGGTTCAATCATATTTGAGAGACCCTTCTGAGAAAGGAGGACTTGGACTTGATGCCCAATCAAGTATTCCACTCCTCTGAAGAAGAGTGATTGAAGATTGACCTTTGTTAAATATCAACAGAAAGGTTCCAAAACCTATAGCATTGGTCAGATATCTAAGGTTCTTGACAAAGGTAAAGTAGTTGCAATCAAATATTTGAAGGAACAATAAGTCCCAAAGAAACATGTGGAAGGGTTTCTGAAAAGAAACATGATCCTTTAACTTGTGATCATCCACAATGTTGTATCACTAGAAAGGGAAGCATCGCCGATTTGGGTGTATTTCCTATTGTACCATTCTATGGATATAGGAATGATGCAAAAACTAGTGAAGCTGCTGAAAATTGTGTTCAGAAAGTCAATGGTGCTCAAAATGGTATTGGCTACCGTTCTATCGAGAAGGTCCTAATGCAACAATATATGGAAGAACAAGAGCGATGGTGGAAAGCTAGAATTGCTTATAGAAATTATCAGAAGTGGAAGCAATCGCAAGCCACTGAAAATCTGATTGCCAGGGCTAGAAGAAACTTGGCCAGGAAGACTAAGCTTGCTGAAAAGCAAACTCAGAAAACCTAACAAGTCTCTGAAGCCACCACGAGGATCACCAAGGAACACACCAAGAAGGATGATCAATCTATGATCCGATGATTCTACGATTCCTCCTTATGTTCCAAGTAGATAAAAACCTACTCCTCAAAGATTCATTAGAAACGGATTCCCACAGGAAGAGTGTTTAGTCCAAGTGGTTTTGTTTTTTGTTTTGTACAGAACGCGTCATGGACTAAGGCTTAATGACTATTTGATAGTGGATGTGGGAAGCACATGACAGGAGACAAAGCAAATTTGGTCGATTATAGAGTATGTGCATCTGGACCAAATATTAGGTTTGCTAGAGGAGAATTAAATCCTTCCATAGGATTTGGTAACGTCAAATTGGGTTCCCTTACGATCTTTGATGTATTACATGTTAAAGGTTTGAAATATAATGTTCTAAGCATGAGCCAGTTTGCAGATATGGGAAATTCAGTGAAAATAAAATCGAAGTTATGCACATTGGACATCTGCCACAACTGAAGAATGTCTCATGATGAGTCAATCAGGTCACACTGAAGAACACTGGTGATGGCACAAGTGAATGAGTCACTTCAATTTCAAAACTCTGAACAAACTTTCCAAGAAAGAGTTAGTGGTTGGAATACCTGAAACAACATTCAGAAAGGACGGTGTTTGCTCTGCTTGTCAATTGGGCAAATAATCCAAAACCTCTTTCAAGTCCAAAACAAGACATTCATGTGTTAGACCACTGCAACTATTACACATGGATCTTTTTGAATCGTCTGTAACAAGTTATGGAGGCAAGAAGTATGGTCTAGTTGTTGTAGATGACTTCTCTAGGTTTACCTAGGTTGTCTTTCTAAAATAAAAGTCTGATAATAGGGTGGAGATACCAAAATTACTGGACAAGCTTGAAGTCATGAAAAATGACAAGGTATCTGCAATCAAAACATACCATGGTATTGAATTCGTCAACCAATAAATAAAAGACTTTTGTACCTGCAAAGGTATACAACATCAACTATCTTCAATAAGGACACCACAACAAAATGGTGTTACTGAAAGGAAGAATAGGACTGTTAAAGAAGCTGCAAGGACAATGCTACACTCAGAACAACATGCTACACTCAAAATAGATGCTGAAATAAGTGAAATTTATTGGGTTGAAACTGTAAATACAACATGCTACACTCAGAACAGATGTTTGATAAACAAACACCATGACAAAACTCCTTATGAGCTTTTGGTTGGTAGAGCCCCTAATATCAAACATTTGAGGGTGTTTAGTTGTAGATGTTTCGTTCTTAACAATGGAAAATGATATTTGAGAACAATTCAACCAAAGGCAGATGAAGGTGTATTTCTTGGTTATTCTATCAATAGCAAAGCCTACAGAGTATACAACAAGAGAACAAAGAAGATTGAAGAATCAGTTCATGTAGTATTCAATGTAGGAAGCCAGAAAATACCCCTTGATGAAGAACTCTCAGATAGATTCAAAGAACTCTTGATAAAGGATTCTGAAAAACCCTCAGGAAGGAGAAACTCTGTCCTTAATATTGAGGATGAGTTTGACGAAGAAAAGCATGATGTGCCTAGTAAAAACAAGATGACTCTTAGACATGATAAAGAATTTCCTATGACGATTCCAGAAATGGAAACTGAGAACATGCATCATAGAGACCTTTATGGGAATAACCTTTCTTGAAGACGTATTCCATAACCTCTAACACTGAACAAGTGTATGATATTTACCGCACTTCTAGTGTACAAAATATCACTAATACTGAAGAAGTACCAAGTCATAATCATAGTTATTCACATTTAGATCACGTAGATAATGACTCTACTAGTTTAAAGCGTATTAAGAAATGGATTAGAGATCATCCTGGAAAGGATGTGATTGGTCAAATTGACAAGGTGTTAGAACTAGGAGAGCAATAGCTGAAAATATTGATTCTCTCTTTGGATGGTTTATCTCAAACATTGAACCTAAGACTATTGAAGATGCATTAAAGGATCAAGACCGGATCTCTTCAATGCAAGAAGAGTTGGATCAATTTGAGAGAAACAAGGTCTAGAAACTAGTCCCATTTGTAGAGGGAATATATGTAATTGGAACTGAGTGGGTTTTCATAAACAAGATGAGCAAGTCTGATGAAATAACCAGAAATAATGCAAGGTTGGTTGCCAAAGGATTTACCCAGACTGAAGGCTTAGACTTTGATGAGTCATATGCACCAGTTGCAAGATTGGATGAAATCAGACTATTTCTAGCCTTTACTGCTCATAATGACTTTAAAGTTTACCAAATGGATGTGAAAAGTGCATTTCTGAATGGTGAACTTGCAGAGGAAGTCTATGTCGATCAATCACCAAGATTTGAGATTTCATCATAAATTAGGATGGTCTATAAGTTACAGAAAGCTCTATAACTGAAACAGGCTCCAAGAGCATGGTATGACACTTTGGCCAAATACCTTCTGGAAAGTGGTTTTAAGAAAGGTGAAGTTGATAAAACTTTGTTTGCCTTAAACCATGATGGAAAACCACTTTTAGTTCAAGTATATGTTGATGAGATTATATTTGGATCTAAAGACAAGCAACTTTGTGATGACTTTGTTGATCTCATGAAGAGCAAATTTGAGATGCGCATGATGGTAGAATTGAACTATTTCATAGGATTGCAAGTCAAGCAACTCAATGATAGAATAGTCATTAGTCAAACAAAGTATGCAAATGATATGCTCAACAAGTTTAATCTGAAATCTTCTGAAAAGAATGCCAAAATACCTATGAGCATAGGAACCAAAATGAGTTATACTGAATCTGACAAGAGTGTTGAAGAACATAGGTATAGGAAGTAGATAGGTTCACTTCTCTACCATACTGCGAGAAGACCTGATATTCAATATGCAGTTGGTGTATGTGCTAGATTTCAGAAAAATCCCATGCAATCACACTACAACATTGCTATGAAAATATTAAGGTATGTCAAAGGTACTGTAGAAGTTGTACTGTGGTATCCTAATGACAGTGGATTGAGTTTAGTTGGCTACTCATATGTTGACCATCTGGATCAATGCTTGATAGGAAAAGTACTTCAGGAACTTGCCAGTTTCTGGGTACAAGACTTATCTCATGGTTTAGCAAGAAGCAAAATTCAATTGCTACTTCTACCACAAAGGCTGAATATATTGCTGCTGGTTGTTGTGCTGCTCAGATACGATCGATACAACAACAACTCAAAGACTATGGACTTAATGAAGAGAAAACTCCCATTTTCTGTGACAATACAAGTGCTATTGCGATTACTCAGAATCCAAAGTTCCGTGCAAGAACTAAGCACATTGATGTTAGACACCACTTCATTAGAGACCATGTTGAGAAAGACAATATAGAGATTCCAAAGGTTGGTACTGAAGATCAACTTGTAGACACCTTCACCAAATCACTCCAGGAAAGTAGATTTTTAACCTTAAGACTTAGTCTTGGGTTAATGGAGTTACCAAAGAACTGAAAAGTTGTAAATCTCTAAGGTCTTGAGTAAGACAAGAAGAAAATTAAATAAGTATCTGAAACGGGTATTCAGATAAGTCATTTGCAAAAAGAGGAGATGCAAAATATTTTTCTGAGTATAAACACTCAGAAAGGTTTTTTTGTTTCTGGAATGGAGATCCTGAAAGGCTACAAGGTATACATCTACTCAATTTTGATAAGTGAACTCAGACTTCTATGTAGTCACATTCAGTGGGGGAACATCAATTCTACAAAAGTACAATCTCTGAGAGTCAAACATGTCTAGGGTTTTGTGTTGTTACCATTTTTGTGATAACAAACATAAGACAAGACTAAGTTCTCAGAATGCCATGTCCAAAGACTGTATTTTCTCACGCAAGTAACTTATGGATATTGCCAAAATTCATTAAGTGGTCACGGGAACATTTGTTGATTTCTATCATTATAAATATATTCAACTAGTGCCCTTAATGAATAAACGTTTCATCTCAACGGATGAGATTGATTCTCGGCAAGTAATGCCTGTTGGAAAAACATACATGGCCCATTTAGCATTAAATGCAATGTAGAAACGTATACCATGTCGATGCAGTGTACACAGTTACACATACAGTACTTCTATACGTATGTTGTATCAATGTATTATTTACTTGCTATATATAAAGGATTTTGGTAAGAGATAAGCACTTTTACTAAATTTGAAATCTTACCTTGCATCAAAACAACAAAAACCTTCAAGTTTTTCTGAAAATTTCTCTTAAAATCTCTTGTTTCTTGTTTAGTCTTTTGAAAAGATAGTCTAATCTTCTCGATCAAATAATAATCTCACATACTCACTCATTACTATATAAGAGATGGTTCCTAAGAAGACCACTTCCAATAACACAGTTGCGACTATCTCCTCTGTCGAAAAGCAAAGTGAGAGAAACTTAGAGGTATTAAATAAACGTCTCTTAGGTAAATTCAACCTAAAGGACTGGACTTCTAGCCTCAAATTGAACTAGGGATCACATATGGATGCTCATTATTTGACTGCTGCAATATCCTTTTCTCCAGATAGGACTTACGTTCTGAGAATGCTTAAAAAAGACAGAATTAAGAAATTCCTTTATGCAGCTCCAAGCGGCTTGTCACCTGTAGATGTTCTGAAGTTCTACAATAGCTCCAAAATCTACACTAAGCTAAGTAATATTATTGAAGAAACGTACATTAAAACCAAAGTCCAATGTACTGAAATAGTTCTGGACAGTGACAACTTTTGTAAGATCTTCCGATTGAAAAATCATGGCCAGGTTTCTGAGATCAATACCAAGGATATGGTTTTGATTGAGTTGTGAAAATCTTGTTCGAAGAGGCTGCGAATGATAAGATCGAAGATTGTTCTTAAACGTTCATACTGGGAGACATTAGGACCAGGCATCTTTATGAGCACTGTAATTTCTTAGCCAACATACTTCACCATTGCTTCGATGGCAACAAGGGAGGCATTGATCAGATAAGCCTCGAGCATTGGATGATGATGACCATTCTCCATAAACAGGTGAATGAGAAGGAACACCTCTTCAATTGGGGTAAGATAATGAAGTGGTAGAAATTCCACAAGAACAAGTGATTCCTGAGGTTGAAAAACCTTTAGAAAGGATATTTTTGAGCCTTCTGTTGACAAGGTATGTAAAATAAGAATCATCACTTTCTGCGAAAAACTTGTTAAATTCATTACTTAATCAAATGCTTTGATTTCTTCTTTTAGGCTATATCTGAAGAAAAGGTAGGTGGGGATACAATTGCAACCTCCCCATCACCAATGGAAATGGACAGTGCCGAAAAGGAAAAGTCACCGAAAAAGGTTCTGAGACCCCCCCAGGTTTCTGAGAGAAAAGAGTCTGAGCTTCCTAACTTTGAAGTAAGTGAAATACTCAGAAACTCATATCTCTTCAAAGGCCATTTCTTCAAACATTTCTAACATTGCATTCTTGATTTTAATTCTCAGGTTCAAGCAGAAAGAAAGGTTACTGAGGAAACATCTTCTCCTCACAACTTGGTATCTGAAGCACCGGTTTTTCCAGAAGTTCAAGTCATGAGCCTAGTATGTCTACACAGGTATGCTCATAAAGCTTGTTATAGATATCTACAGACAGTTTGAACAAAACTAATTTTTACTCTTTCTTTCAGGCTCAAGTTGAAGTGATAGTATTTGATGTGGAGTCACCACTCAATTTACTCGAGTTATTCCAGACAGTCACTCTC
Organism: Plantago elongata; assembly: GCA_036897095.1. Lineage (NCBI taxonomy): Eukaryota > Viridiplantae > Streptophyta > Magnoliopsida > Lamiales > Plantaginaceae > Plantago > Plantago elongata. The sequence goes on from JAYMSP010002417.1 coordinate 16,295, forward strand.
AAGAAGCATCTCAAGTGATTCAGAATTTGGCAAAAGCTAAGAAAGGCTGATCTTTCAGAAATTGCCATCGTGATCGATCATAAAGAGCGAAGAGCACGCGCATTTGATCTAGAAAACTACATATATGAATTGTATTCTACAGAGAACTACTCACATCATTCTCTTATGCATGAAGACTTCTTGACGAAAGTGGCATGGAAATTCGTAGCAACTTTTCAAGCGGGTGATGAACAAACCAAGAGGCAGATGGTTTTTGACCCTGGGTTTCCCAAGTCACTACGTGTCTATCCCTCAGAGCAAGAGTAGGTTAATGGCAACATAGCCACTTTTCCATATGTGATCAACTTGGTTTCTGAAGATGAGGAAGAGACCAATGAGAACGACTTCCAAGATCCTCCTTCAAAACATCACAAGGATGAAAGATAATGATGATGATAGTCCAACACTAGGGGCTGGTGGTTTAGCATAAGGCAAGTTTGGCTCTATAGGACAACAAACTACTCAACCAACACTTAGAGTGCACCACCATCATCACCACAAAATCAACCACCTTCTACAACCCAACAAGCCTTACTAGAACAGGCTCAACATGAAAATAAAATAGTTGAAGATATTCAAGCTGTTGAACTCAGAGTTGCAAAGCTCAAAGAGTTGTTGGAGACAAAAATAAGACTCTCTCTGGAGTGCCAATCCCATATTGAAGATAAGCAAGCTCGGATACTGAGATTCGAGGCAGAGAATGACAAGGAAAGGGAACTCCTTGAAGAAAAATTGAAGTTAAAATGAGACATCAAAATCACGGCTAAAGAGCTAGATGCTCTGGTGACTGAAGATGTTGATGGGCATGATGTTAAGGCTGCATTTCAGAAAGTTGCATCTATGAAACAAGTTCCTACGGCTTCTCAAAAGGCAAGGGTAAAAGGGCTGCCGATTTGGATGACTTTGATGAAGATAACATCGAGAGTGAAGAAGAAGAAGACCCAAAGCGCATGGCACCAGAAATTGAATCTATGCGCACATCCCATCTGAAAAGGGAATTGCTAGTCCCGCATATCTTTTCATGCCCTACTATCAGAGATAATGAGTATATGGGAAGAAGCTCGGTGTATGCAAAACTTTTCAAGGAACGTTTAGCACAAGATGTTGTTGTCCTTGAAAAATCTCAAAAGAGACGAAGCCAGTTGCCCGTCCACTTCTCAAAAGAGTAACCTCGATTCCATTAGCCCAGAAATATTTTGGAATGATAAGGGATGAGGACATCAACAATGCCAATAGGGCACTTGAAGAAGATTGGTTTGCTACTCCAAAAGTAGAAGCCATCTTCAAACCCTTAGAAGAGCTGAATCAGAAGGAGGTGTTACTCCTAAGGGAAAACCAAGAGCTCAGAAATGAAGTCCAGAAGTTTATCCAAGTTCACAACAATCTACAGAAGAACTTTGAGTTGCTTTCTCATTGTTACGTCAGTTTGAGTCAGTTGCTCATGACTAGGGGGAAGAGAATCAACCTGGCTAGAAAGGTAGAGGAAGGAAGAGAAAAAAATTACCTCCCTCCACAAGTCAAGTTCCATAAAAATACACACCTTCTGAAGAACTTGTGGTTTCAGAAACCAGAGTTAAGCAATGATCAAGCCTAAGAATATAAATACCAGGGGTTCCAAGGCCCTTGTTATAGTTGAAGGAAGTAGCCTTCTAAACATCAAGAAGAAGAAAAGGAAGAAGGAGAGTTCCTAGGTCAGGAAACATGTAAGTCTCCAATTAAGAATTTCAATGACGGTGATGAGACTGACACTGATGAGCATCCACTTTAGAAGAGAAGGAAAGTGGGTAGCCTTCTAGAACCTCCATTGGCAGTAAGACCAATAGCTTCTAGAACCCCTTCTGGAAACACCAAGTCAAATCAAGGTGGATCCTCCAGGACTACTCCCATAAAACAGGAAGAACTTTCTTTGGAGAAAGGATTGAACACAAAAGAGGCGCATGGATTTGAAGTTTGGTGGAGTTCAAGAAGAACAACAAGAAGAAAGACCAGCTTCTTCCCAGATTGACTATGTCAAAAATTATGACATCCAATCAGCCTATAGATGCATTCCACTCCAGAATGGATATTGGATCCTTGAGCTAAATGACTTGCTACTAAACAAGAAGTTTCCAACTCCAATCTTTGATCAAAATGATAGCATGAATAACCAACAAGCAAGTGTTGCTAAATCTTGAACATACCAAGGTATGGCTTGACTTTGTGGTTCAAAAGAGGACCAAGGTTATGCAAAACCCACTTGCCTTTATCTGTCCTTATCCTTAGCCAGAAGATGTTCCCAAAGTTCAGAAACTAGATGGTACCTATAGCAAGAAGAACAAACTAGGTGTAAAAGCTTAACAATCCTTCTATATGACTGCTGAAGAATACATGAATGACATTGCATATCTGAAGATCATCTATCAACATCATGGGTTGTCCCAGCTTAAGGTTGATCATGCATGGGAATGGGGAAAATATTATTGGGTCAAGCTCTTTGTTTAGAAAAACAAAGACACTGCCAAGACTTATATGGACATTTGTGAATTAGCCAGAAAGACAGAGCACTCTATAAGAAAGATTCATTATGGATATGTTTAAGACTACAGGAAGGTTGATAATAAGATCCAACGATCTAGAAAGGTGCTGAAGAACTTGAGGTTTCTGAACCTAAGTTATTTTTGAAGACTTTGAGACTAGTTTGTTAGGATGTTTACTCCGAGCTTGGTTTCTCATGTTGTCCTAATTTACTTAGTAGATTTTGTAATTCTGCATACTATATTTCTTCGTAATACATTTGTAAATGTTATCTTCTGATATGTAATAGCTCCCTCTGATGATCATACTCTCAGAAACAATCTATAAAAGATAACTTGTCAGTAAAGATCACTCCTTGTGATTTGGTTAATGTTTACTTTCTGCATTTAACTAATCTGATTGAATATCAATTGAAATAATTAAGTGGTGGATTATTTTCACTTCCATGTTTGTAATATGATTTTAAGATAGTCATGGTTGACTGATCAGAAAGGAGGAAATTTGTTAGGATTATATGTTAGTATTTTTGATCAATCACCATATGACTTATATTTAGTATAGAAAGGTGACTAGTACTCTTGGTCCACCTGAAAATTGTAAAAGAGGAAATCACTTAGTATGTTAGTGTAGTTGAACTTGTAATAGGATTATCAGGTCTCTAAATGTAATTATATATTTTCAGAAGGCCATGAAGAAGGATCCTAGAAATGGATTTCAATCGAAGATTTGAAGATTGAAGATTGCACAAGTTTATGAAGACATAAGGTTTAGTCTCCTCAGATAGATTATGTCCAGAAAGCATAATGTATAGTGCAAATATTGCACATAATATGCTTCTGAACATATGACATCATCGAGTCATGGAGCATGCTATCTTTCAGAAAGACTCATGTTTCCGTTGAGACCACAGGACAAAAATAGTACAGTGCATTTATTACACCGGCTGGAAAGTCGATCGATGCATAGTCCTGTATGAAATATGAGAAAGGGACTTCCGAGTACTCATTTTTCAGATATCAACGGATTGAATTTTGAGAAGGTCTAACGGATACTATTTAAACGACTCTCAAATTCATCTATAAATATCACAACTTAGAAGATGAGAAATACACACACAAACTACGTTCATATCTACTTATCAAGCAACTATTCTCTCAAGCATTCTTACTACCATTCTCCAAGCTTATTGTTGCAACTAACAAGCTTGAATAATCACTAGTAGTTCTACGTGTCCTGAACCTATAACAAGAGATTGTTATTCGTGAAAGAGTTGAACTTTCGGATACCCTTTCCGAAGCTCATTCTCCAGAACGGATACCAATTACTTGGGTCAGTAAGGAGAACCTACCATATAATGAATAAGTATATCAAGTAGTGTCATCTCTTCAAGCTCTCTAAAAATATAGCTGAAAAGTTATAAGAAGAGCTTACCTGGCAATCTACCTATAACCAACACCATCAAGGCGTGGAGTTCAGGAAGTACTTGGTTTGGGAAATCAAGGAAAAGCTCCAAGGTTATCTTGAGTACAGGAAGTACTTGGCTCGAGGAGCTAGGGAAAAACTTAGGAGGAACATTTTGTTGGTAACCATTTGTTTGTTGGGATCTTAGAATATGATTTATTGTAAGGTGAACTCAATTATCTGTTCTAGTCAATTCCAGGTCTCAGAAAGGCCGAGTGGATTAGTTGGAGGATTACGCCACCTCCAGATACCACTACAAACTGTTGTATTATTTACTTTACTGTAGTTACATTCAAGCATTACACACACACACGCACATTATTACTACAAAGCACAATCACGTTTATCTATCGCATAAAGTCTTCCGCTCTCTGAATCTAAGTATCAGAAACCTCTTAGTTTCTGAGAAATACTATTTCTCGACAAAATTTTGAAAAGACTATTCACCCCCTCCAGTCTTTTCGTTTGTCGTTATTTGGACCAACACGTTGATAGTACATGATGAAATATATTACACTACCTTTAATGCTGGACAGAAATGTCACTATCATTCTGCTTAATTCTCTGAAAAGAGATATACGCATGAGAGTACATATTTCAAGATATGAATGGATTGAATTTGAAATATGTCTAACGGATACTATTCAAACGACTATCCTATAAGTATCACCACATAGAAGCTGAGAAATACACACACGAACTACGCTCATATCTACAATCACGCAAGTATTCCCTCAAGCATTCTTACTACAATTCTCCAAGCTATCTGTTGAGACTAACAAACTCGAGAATTTACTAGTAGTTCTAAGTGTTTGGATCCTTCAACAAGTAGTGTAATTTGTTAAAGAGTTGAATTGTTGGATAATTATCTGAGATTCATTCTCTTGAACAAAACTCACAAACTTTGGTTAGTAAAGAGCAAGCTACCATACACTGAACAAGAATATTAAGTATTCTTGATTCTTCAAGATCACTGGACATAACTAAAAAGTTACAAAGAGAAGCTTACCTGACAAACAACATAACCAGCACCATTCAGGGCATGGAGTACAGGAAGTACTTGATTTGGAAAATCAAGGAATAGCTCCAAGGTTATCTTGAGTACAGGAAGTACTTCGCTCTATGAGTTGGGGAACAACTCAGGGGAAACATTTGGTTGGGAACCATTTGTTATATGAATTTTAGAATATGATCAATTGTAAGGAGAACTCAATTATCCGTTCTAGTGAATTCTAGGTCTCTGAAGGCCGAGTGGATTAGTTGGAGGATTACGTCACGTCCATATACCAATATGCTTGTTGTGTCATTTACTTTCTGTATTTACATTTCAGCAACTCACACATACACATTTACTATTGCAAAGCACAAACTCATTTATCTATCACACAAAGTCTTCCGCTCTCTGATTATAAGTATCAGTCTTCAAGTATTTGAGAAATCGTGTTTATCGATAAAAGTTTGAAAAGACTATTAACCCCCCCCCCCAAGTCTTTTCCTTTGTCGTTATCTGGGCCAACAATTGATATCAGAGCAGGAGGTTCCCAAGCCTTCTCCACTGAACCTCGATCTCCCAGATAGGTAAAGGTTTTTGTCGCTTTTTGAGGACGTTTAATTTGTGTTTTAAGTGTGTAGGTATGTCTCTGTGTGATGGTCCGGTTCTGAAGCCCGTGAATTACGAGAAATGGAAGAATATCATGATGCTGCATCTTGAGGCAATCAGTGATGAATTGATTTATGTCACCAAGGAAGGACCAATCAAAATCAGACAGCTCAAACAAGTTATTGAAGTATCTGATGGTCGGAGAAACGCTGATGCTGAAGGTAGTGGCACTTCTACTAGTGATAGTGGTCGTGTTGATGCTGGACAAGTTGAGTATGAAGATAAACCTCGTGAACTATGGACATCGTAAGAGACACAAGTTGGATGGTCAAGCTCGTAACATCATCATTCGATCGACACCTGAGCATATACAGTGCAAACTGTGGTGTGCAAAGACGACAAAAGTGGCCTTGAAATTGATTGAAGAAATCTTTGCTATAAATGAGAAAACAAAGGAAAACAAGTTCGAGGTTCTGAAGTTGAAATTCCAAACCTTTAAACAGGGCCCCACTGAAACTCTGGAAGAACTTGATTGTCGGTTTACTACTCTCATGAATGATATGGATGCACTTGGAGAAAGTGACAGATATTCAAATTATGAGAAGTTGAAAACCATCGTCAAAAGTTTGAACCAAAATTGGGAGCATATCCAATACTTCTATTTCAATTAGGGAATGCCCCAAATCACTATAGTAGATCTTTTCACATTTAGCCACTGTGAAATATGAGACAACTCAACAAGGATTGACTGCAGCTGAAAATTTGTAAAGTGCTGCTCTAGTTACCCAAGGCACTTTTCAAAAGAAGGATACCAAGGAAGTGTTTAAAGAAAATGCTCTTGTAGTGCGTCACATACAGAAATATGTGAGTCAAGAGATACAAAGGAGAAAAGCAAAAGAGAAGCTGAACAAGCATCTCGGTCCTAGATATCATCAGTACAAGAACATTCAAATGAACAACTCTCTGAACAATCTTACTCATAAAGTTGTTAGTACTGAAGTTGCTGAGATTGGAAATGACATCTGCTTCTATTGTCAGAAACCCGATCAATTCAAATGTGATTATCCTGGTTTTAACAAGCTTAAGACGGGTGATAAAAAGGAGAGAAGAACTTTCAAAAGAACTCAAAGGGCATTGCTCACTAAAGAGAGAAAGAAGATCCAAATTCACCTTGATGCTGTGGATATTGAGTCAGATTCTAAAAATGAGGATTCGGAGGACTCAAAATTACCATCACCAGAATTGTGCAGGATTACTCACGATGTAATCGACTTTGGCCTAAAGAAGAATGATATGTGTAGAGTTGTTGAGGTTGTAGGTCCCGACATCTACAAAATATCACTAATACTGAAGAAGTATCAAGTCATAATCATAGTGATTCACATTCAGATAACGTAGATAATGACCCTACTAGTTCAAAGCCAATTATGAAATGGATTAGAGATCATCTTGTTAAGGATGTGATTGATCCAATTGATCAAGGTGTTAGAACTAGGAGAGCAATAGCTAAAAATGTTTATTCTCTCTTCGTTTGTTTTATCTCAAACATTGAACCTAAGACTATTGAAGATGCATTAAAGGAACAAAACTGGATCTCTGCAATGCAGGAAGAGTTGGATCAATTTGAGAGAAACAAGGTCTGGAAATTAGTTCATTTGTAGAAGGAATATCTGTAATTGGAACTAAATGGGTTTTCAGAAACAAGATGAATGAGTATGGTGAAATAACCAGAAACAAAGCAAGGTTGGTTGCCAAGGGATTTACCCAGACTGAAGGCATAGACTTTGATGAGTCATATGCACTAGTTACAAGATTGGATGCAATCAGACTATTTTCAACCTTTGCAGCTCATAATGACTTTAAAGTTTACCAGATGGATGTGAAAAGTGCATTTCTGAATGGCGAACTTGCTGAGGAAGTATATGTTGAACAACCACTAGGCTTTGAAGTTTCTTCATAAAGTATGATGATCTATAAGTTACAGAAAGCTCTATATGGACTGAAACTGGCTCCAAGAGCATGGTATGACACTTTGGCCAAAAACCTTCTGGAAAGTGGTTTTAAGAAAGTTGAAGTTGATAAAACTTTGTTTACCTTAAACCATGGTGGGAAGTACTTTTAGTTCAAGTATATGTTGATGACATTATATTTGGATCTAAAGACAAGCAACTTTGTGATGACTTTGTTGATCTCATGAAGAGCAAATTTGAGATGAGCATGACGGGAGAATTGAACTATTTACTAGGGTTACAAGTCAAGCAACTCAATGATGGAATATTCATTAGTCAAACAAAGTATGCAAAGGATATGCTTAACAAGTTTAATCCGAAGCCTTCTGAAAAGAATGCCAAGATAGCTATGAGCATAGAAACCAAAATGACTTATACTGAATCTGATAAAAGTGTTGAAGAACATATGTATAGGAAGTTCATAGGTTCACTTCTCTACCTTACTGCAAGCAGACCTGATATTCAATATGCAGTTGGTGTGTGTGCTAGATTTCAGAC
>JAYMSP010002418.1:0-24411 GCA_036897095.1 Plantago elongata
TGTGGAGAACATTTTCAAGTTGAGAGATGCTAAACCAAGTTCTCAAGTTGACGAGATGAGAAAATCATTGATCGAAAACTATGTTTAAGTATCCAAATTCTGTTGTTTTGATATGTATGTATGGATGGCTCTCTCCTTACAATTTACTTTTCAATTTTGATTTATGAGTATTATTGTTACAATGGTCTTTGACAATAGTATATTAATAGTTATAGTATGTAGTATGAAACATGAAACTTGATATTCGATTCTTTTGGGGATGATAATAGTCTAGATTACAAGGGTATGAGAATTTCAATAGCTCTGGATTTCATTAGCTGTGTCTGATAAATGGCATCACTTAGTGAAATGAATCTAAAATTATTGTTTCAAGTTGAAACTTGAGGATCTGAGATCATATTATCTATAAAATGGTAATATATACTCCGATTAATTTTCTGTCAAAATTGATGATGTGATAATTGAAGTTCTGGTTTTGACAGTTCTATTCAATTTTGACCAAATAAAATACACGTGTTGCTCTCTCGTTTATATGAGACTATGAATTTTAAAAATTATGTTTAAATGTATTTGAAAATTAATTTTTATTTTAAAGATAAACAATTAATAAGATTTAATAAAATATGCAAAATCAATAAAAATTAATATTAAAAACAAGTAATAAACTTGAAAATAAATTTATAGTTTTAAATATAATTTATACTTATTTCCATCGATTATTTTCACGATCAAACTCGAAAAATGGTGGTGGTTGTCGACGTTAAATCAAAAGAGTAGGACCCCATGTGCAATAAATGACATGTAGAAGTATATGTACAATAACATCAATTGGTTTCTCTCCAATCAATTCCGGTCCAGTTTCATTAATCACTCACTCCCTAGAACCGGCCACTTTTTTTCTCCCAACAAAAATGGTGAATGTGATTTCCATTTTAAGATCGACAAAATCACTCTCAGATTTAGCCTCATTTTTCATTCCAAAATGAAATAAAAAAAAAACTAAAAATTGACTCCCAATTGATCCAAATTCTTCTTCTTCTTCTTCTTCTTCATTGATCATTCATGGCGGGAGGAGGATCAACAGGTCGAGAACTCGACAAGACGCCCACGTGGGCTGTCGCGTTAGTCGTTGCCGTCATCATTCTTATCTCCATCATCTTGGAGAAAACTATTCATAAGTTTCATGAGGTAAAATAAATGCTCTATTCTTGTTATTTCTTTAGATACATGGCATTCAGGTAGGTGTACGTTTGATGTAATGATTTGAAGGAATTTTGGATATTCTGTTTCATTGGAGATTGTTGGTTTCACGAAATGTATCGGGGTGTAGGGGACTCTGTCGTGTTGTTTCTCGGAATGTTTTGATGTTTGTTACAGAGATGAGATTGAATGCGAGTGGTAATGTATTTATGGAAGCCTGACTTTACGCTCTATGTCGTTGGTAGGACTCATGTTTTGATTTCTAATAAGTTTTGGGGTTTTTTATTACAAGGTGGTGGGGGGTGGGTTTTGGTAATGTATTATTTCAAATCCTTATGTTTTGGGAGGATGCGATGCAGATATGTAGATTGTTTCGCTATACTATTGCATTCTATTAGGTTTGGGGAGATAAATTTTTTTTATTTGTTGTTTTCTATAACATCATTTCTCTGATGATTCTTTGTTTTTAAATTGCAGACTTTTCACAAGAAAAAGAAAATTGCGTTGGTTGAAGCTCTTGAGAAAATTAAAGCTGGTAAGAGTTACACCACGTCTAACTTGTAGATTTGACAAGCCAAGCTTGGATTGAATGTGTGGGTAACATATAGTGAATTATTTATATTTGATGCTTCGTACTACCATCTCTTGCTCCGGCTTCTCAATCTATGCTTCCAAAGTGCCTGTGTTTGTTGGCATTTTTGCATTGAGCGTCCAATATAGTGATGTTTTTGCTCACCGCTACTATTGATGTATTCTTTACAGAGCTCATGGTTCTAGGGTTCATTTCCCTACTCCTGACATTTGGGCAGAACTATATTTCCAGAATATGCATTTCTGAGAAAGCTGGTCATTCTTTTTTGCCATGCGTATTTGAACATGCTTACGGGGCTGAAGCCACGCCTAAGTCTGATCACCGGAGGCTTCTCTGGTATGAACATAGAATGTTGGCAGCTGACAGCGCGGGCAAAGGTTGCAAAGAGGTGCACAAATTTGATATTTTACATGATTCAAGTGTAACAAGAGCATTGTTATTTTTTTGACTAACCATATTTTGATGTAACAGGGTTATGTGCCTCTTATATCTAGCAATGGACTGCATCAACTCCACATATTCATATTCTTTTTAGCCATATTTCATGTCTTCTATAGCGCCGTAACAATGACCCTTGGGAGGTTGAAGGTACTTGATACTTTCTTGTTATCAACTATTACAATCCAAAATAGAATTTCACCAATTTTATCAAGTGGTTTCCTAGTCAAAAGCAGCGTGGCTTGGTTTGTGAACTTGCAACGTTAGCAAACCTTTCACCCCAATAACTCAATCTTGTCACTCTTGTGATATTACCGTGCAGATACGTGGATGGAAAGAATGGGAAACAGATGCCTTGATGAACACCGAAACATCCAATGGTTTGTTTCCTTGTCATGGATATGCTTCCAGATCATAAAAATTACAATTTTTATCAGTGAAATTGTCTTTCAATTTTGCTTAAGCTGATGTTTCCATCCTATGCAGACCCTAATAGGTTCAGGCTAACACACGAGACATCATTTGTGAAAGGCCACACCAAGTCTAGTACGCCTATTGTGTTTTATGCCGTAAGGATGTTTTTAGCACTTCAGTTTTAGCCATCAGTTGCTGTCACCATTTGTCACACTCTCTTATTTTAATGGAAATAGTGTGCTCATGTCATTGGTTCTGTACCTGCATCATATAATTGATCCGTAAATCGGACTATTGTAGGCTTGCTTCTTCCGGCATATCTTGTATTCTGTTCAAAGAGCGGACTACTATACTCTGCGGCATGGATTCATCTCAGTAAGCTCCTATAAGTGAATCAAACATTGTGGTGATAATTAAGGGATTGTTTTCTGATAAAAGCAAAACATGTAGGTTCATCTAGCTCCTGGAACACGGTTCGACTTTCAGAAGTACATAAAAAAGTCATTGGAAGATGACTTCAAAGTTGTCGTGGGAATCCCGTAATGTTCCTGTACCCTATATCTCTCCAGCCAAAACTGCAAAACATCTATGTTCAAGATAACATCAAAATGAGCCTCTTTTATCTGCAACTTTGTCTAATTACATATTGTTATTTTCATTGCATGGAATCCCTTTTTTCTTCTTGTTCTTTTGGTGCAGTGTTTCAACATAAAACTTGGGGATCTATGCAGTAAACTAACGATTTCAGTGCATATTACATACCAACACTAGATGCTTTTCTGCATTTTGCTAATTTCTTTCTTACTTTTCATATTTTGTTGTTGTACTCAGCCCATTACTATGGATCTCCACTGTCCTATTTCTTCTCGTGAACGTTGGTGGTTAGCTTTTCTTATTCTCTTCAAGCGAATTAGTGTTTTGTTTATAGTTTTAACATCGAAACAGCAGAACAGTTCTTGTCGATTCATTTGTGTATTTGATTTACAGGATGGCATGCCATGTTTTGGCTGTCGGTTGTGCCTTTGGTGGTAAGGATTGCCTCTATACCATGAGTTTTCCATGAATTTTACAGGAAATAAACTAACTATTGATTTGTTAAAGGTAATTTTAGCAATTGGAACAAAGCTTCAGTCCATTATAACACAGATGGCTATAGAAATCCAAGAAAGACACGTCGTTGTCCAAGGCATTCCACTTGTGCAAGTCTCTGATAAACATTTTTGGTTTGGAAAGCCTACTCTGGTTCTTACGCTTATCCATCTGTCCCTCTTTCAGGTTTACATTTCAGCATCTTGGTTTCATATAATGTAGATTCTACGCAGAACCACCTATTAACTCTTTGTTTTTCTTCCTCTCTTCTTTTCAGAATGCTTTTGAAATTACATATTTCATCTGGATATCTGTAAGAAAGTCTCATTTCAATTCGTTATGCTCTCTTCTTGTAATGTATAATGGTAGTAGTGAAATGATGTATGTATTCTCTGGCAGTATGAATTCGGGTTCAACTCTTGCTTTCACGATGATTTCAGGCTTGCGATTGTCAGAGTAGGCATTGGGTAAGTCATGATATGCATGCACAATGGTCTCTGATAAGTTACTATACTGATGGACTAAAGATTAATTTCCCAGCTATATCTACTGCTCTTTCATTACTACCATATGTTAAGGGATATGCCATTTTGATGTGCAGGATCGGAGTACAGTTTTTATGCAGTTACATTACACTTCCACTTTACGCACTTGTCACACAGGTAATTCTTAGTATCCATGTATACAACCCCTACGTCTCCAAGTAACAAATCTGCATACTGTCTTGATGAGAGTTCGTTTGAATTTCTCAGATGGGATCACATATGAAAAGATCCATCTTCGATGAACAAACTTCCAAGGCGCTTAAGAGCTGGCACGATAAAATCAAGAAAAAGACTGAAGTCCCCGTAAAAGCTAAGACAAGGACATTAGGAGGAAGCCCACCTGATTCACCGGAACATCATCATGCAGGTTCTTCCTCAGACCTAGAGATGGCTGCTCGTAAACGCTCGACTAGTCCAAGAAGATCGGAGGACAACCTTGAAGGGGCACTAGTAGATATCCCTTTAGGAAATGATAACAATCGTCACCTGAACCAAGACTTGCTCTCTGGCTAGTCATCATCAATAGGCTTCTGAGAATCTGTACATTGTAACATACGGAACCTTTTCTTTTTTGTTTTTGCGTTCCTTCTACTATATATTGTTTATTGGTTGGATTCCATTTAAACAATAAATACCCTACTTACAAACTTCACATTACTTGAATAGCACTGATACGCAATTCTATTGACTATACAAATTTTTATTTTGTAAGAGACATTTTAAAGTGACGGAATACTATCTGTGCACTGCATTATTAGATATGTGATGTTTATAACTTTAAATTAATGTTTGTAGATTGATTGTAAATATGTGACTTAATTTTGTATCCATATACCCGAGAATCGGTGTCTTATTAGAGACTCTAAGGTAGTATTATACTTGGATTTGATATGAAGAATATGCCAATTGAACTTGAGGTAAATGGCTAATGCCAGAAATGCTATTTCCAGCAAGAACAAAAGACAAGTCTTTCTCTATAGGATAAACAAAAACAATAGGCTGCAAGAAAAGATGATGACTTTACCCATGGTTGCCTCTTCTTCAACAAGAACCTTCCATAATTTCACACCACACAACTGTTGTGAAACACCCATTAAAACCCACAAAAGGCAGAGTCTTTCTGTTTCCCCATTGCCTGTTTCAAGAAGGTCTGCTGCAATTCTGATTTCTGTAATCCCTCTGAGCCTCATTGTGCTTCCACAAACATTGCTTGCTAGAGACCGGAGAAATAGGAAGAAAATTGCACCTGAAGATTACCTCACTTCTGGTTAGCTTTCCAAACTCTTGCAAACATTTTCTTGATTTTTATTTGGTCAAGATTTGAACTTTTAGGCTTGGCTTTGTTTATTGTGGCAAATGAGAGTTTGCAGTGTGTTAAAGTCATTGGCTTGTTACTTGTTTGTCATTTGAAAAATGCCCTCCGAAATTCAGCTGATTTGTTATGCTTGGTGATTGGGTTAATGAAGTAGAATGATAAAGTCTCTTGAAAGTTGAAACATCAGTGATCATTCCTGTTTAATTCTCTTGGGTTACTGTTTCTTTCAAACTCTACACCTACCTTGCTTTAAGTCAAGTGGCTAGGGTCTGTTTATTGTGGTGCATGAGAGATTGCAAATGTGTTAAACTCACTGGGTTGTTACTAGATTGATGTTGGTCATTTGGGAAATGCACTCAGCAGCTTCTTTTTTATGCTTGGTGATTAGGAATTAATGTAGTTTGATTGGATTTGGACTAATGAGGTATGCATGATAAAGTCTCTTTCTCTGTTGAAACTATTTGGTTGATTGGAGCTTCTATGTTCTTGAATCAGTAATCATCTTATGTAAATGCAATATACAACCATAGAGCATCTGGTCATTCTGCATTTTGAAATGATGTTATCCGAGTTAGATGAAATATACATGAGCAGTTTTGTGTCCATTTATTTACGCAATACGTTCTGCAATGAAGCAGCCGATGGGTTGAAGTACTACGACCTTATTGAAGGGAAGGGTCCTGTTGCGGAGAAAGGATCAACTGTGCAGGTTTCTTTGCAATCCCCCCTCTCTGGTTTCCTTTTCAAATGATATAGTATTCCTTTGTTAAGACTTGGGGGTCATATCATGGCAATCCCCTTTTTCGTTTTCTTTTCATATGACAGATTTGTTTGTTGAGGCTTGGCTGTTATATCTTTGCAATTCCCCGTTTCATTTTCTTTTCATATGATGGATACGTTAATTAAGACTTGGCTGTTATACGAACAGGTGCACTTTGACTGTGTATATCGCAAGATTACAGCTGTCTCAAGTCGGGAATCTAAACTGTTGGCTGGAAACAGAATAATTGCTCAGGTTATGTTATACTGTACAGCATCTTGTCAGTTGTTTGGCTTTTGCAATCTGTGATGAGATATACTATGTTAATCGAACAAAATGCTGATACTGTCATATCTTGTATACTTAAGTAGCCTTATGTGTTCCAAGTTGGAGCTGTACCAGGGAAAGAACGAAAGCGGGAGTTTGTAGACAGTCCAAATGGCTTGTTCTCTGCTCAGGCGTCACCTAAACCTCCAAAGGCTATGTATACCATGACTGAGGGAATGAAAGTTGGTGGGAAGGTACATCGATATTTTCTCCCTTCATGTGAAAATGACATGTGCAGTGACTGCATATCTATATCTCAGTTATTTATCGATTCATTGAGATTCTTACTTCATGCAGAGAATCGTAATTGTACCCCCAGAGGCTGGATATGGCCCAAGAGGAATGAATGAAATTCCGGTAATTCTTTTTCTTATTTTTGTAGGTTTGTTGCATAAGTATGGAACTACGAACTGCAGCAAATGGGATAGTGTTCTCCCTATTGCTTCTCATTGCATAATGTCTCCATATTCATCACACAGCTTTCAGCCTTTGATAGTACTCTTACATAATAGGAAAGCACAACGTTTTTACTAGTCGTTCCATAATGATCCTTGTCAGTTTCGGTTTCTGTTTTGCAGCCAGGAGCAGACTTCGAACTAGACATTGAACTTTTGCAAGTAATCCAGCCAGAAAGCAAGTGATGCATTTCTTGATAGAGAAGTGGTCTTCGTTTTTCCTTCATTCGGAATCATTGTAGATGCATGTTTTTCCAGTGTAAGCATATACTATATACAGAAAAGTTGTGCAGTTCCCAGTACCAGTTATTCTCCATTGTTGGTGTTTCTGATTCATGTAAGTGAGTGAATTAAATTGCTCACCCTTGTGTAATGTGAAAGGAGGATGCTCAACATTTTGCAACAATGTATGTACATGTAAAAAGTTGATATAGTTTTCGGCTTCATACTTGTAAAGATAAGACATTGTTTGATGATTCAAACTCTTGTCTATTGACTAGCAAAAATCGTAAATTATATTACTGATGAAACCCTTTTGAGCTTTCTGTTGACTAGCAAAGAGAAATTTATGAATTACTAATAGGAAATGAACTTGAGTTATGGACCAAAAGTGATAAGTAGAGTGTTTGGTTCCGAATTTGAATTGAGAAAATTCAGTTCAGTTGCGATTTTGTTTACAAATAAAATTGTACATGCATAAGATTGAGTTTATCTTCCTTAATTTTTGTATTTCGTGATAATTGTTTATCGATCGAGGTTGGCATAAGATTGAGTTTATCTCCCTTAATTTTTGTATTTCGTGATAATTGTTTATCGATCGAGGTTGTAATGTAGCGTTAATAAATAAATCATATGGAAAGTTAAAAGTATGCATGAATTAATCATGATGGATGAATAATAGTATCAAGCAATTTGTAATGAAATTCTCACCATGATTAGATGAGTAACCATTACTTCACTCTAACAGCTAATGATTAGCCATTATAATGTGTATATATATATATATTTTAGTATTAAGTTGCTTTTCTAACCGTCCTTTTGAGTGTTGGTTTGGTCCTTTTGGATATCATGTGTGACGAATGTTACCCCTTTCTTGAAACTTTGACGATGATGATGTTGAACTTCACTATATCGAAACGGAATGAGTAATTATCGAAATGTATCAATTTTCAACCTCAAGAAATCAGATAGAATTGAAATTTAAAACTATTTTAAACACTTCGTACTTCATACATATTAATTTTCATTTCGAAATATTACCAAAATGTCTCCGAAAAATATAGAAACTTCTCCGCTTTTAAGAATCCGAAACATTTATCCATAGTAGTGGCATAACTACTAACCATTTCCCGATACTTTTGGCTTCATACTCACTCACACACCAAGCTAGCAACTTTTGTTCTTCAGGCATGTAACCATTCTATCTTGTTTCTTTCTTCTTATTTTCTACTGCTTTTATGTCTGTAGACTACTCATTCAGGTCAGGTGGTCCATTCGATCAGTTACTTCCCACAATTTGTCTTCATCGTTTTATAACGTATGTATGCAGTAATTCCTATCTTAATTACTAGCTACATGACCGATGTCCATTTGCTTAATTCATGTTTACGTAGTCTTTGTACACTTGACTTGTGTAAAACTGATGCACTTGATGAAATTCAAAGAATTCACATGAATTGCAGTTACATAGACTGAAAAAGAAACATGTCCTTTTGGTTTCAATAAGATTGCTAGCTTGTCATTAAGGTTGTTGTCTTGCTGCACATGAATCATCACAATTGGTTGATTTCTTGGTTGTAAGATTTTTTTGAATTTCAGATTGAATTATTTGAACATTATGGTTGATATTGCACGTGAATGAATAAATACATTTGATTTATTTGTTGAGAGTAAAAAAGCTAATAAAAGGTTGATTTGATCATGTGACTGCAGTTACTAGTCTCCACGTTAGCTCTCTTCTTGAAGAGGGACTCTGTACTTGTTCTCTGTTTCTTTGTGGTTTTGATTGCCATTCTTGTGATTTCAATTAAAGCTAGAGAAGATCTGATACTGCATTATATGGAATGGAGCCCGAAAAGTCTCTTGAGCGGCTTCTTTCGCAGAGAGCTTTACATATGAGCTCTTCGTTTCCATGTCAGTTCTGCGCTATCGGCTTTCTCTGTGGGATATGCATAACTTCTCTCATTCTGGCTGCCCTCACTTCATTTGGTGCCACTCTGATTCTGCCCTTTTCGACTACCTCGTTCTCTTCAACCTCAGAGTCTAGCACTCTACTTTATATCAAAAGTAGGTTCATAAATCATATGTATGCTCAACACCAATGTTTATGCTTTACTAGTCTACTGCATTTGACATCTAATCGAACATGTATTATATGTTTCTTATATGGATTTGACAGATGAAGCAAGTGGAAATTGCAGTGGTGTGCAAAAAGATGAGAGCAGAATAGTGTATGTCAAGAAAACTAGTCTACTTCGTACAAATGAGGCCAAAGTGTCTTCACTTTACGCAAAATGGAGCGAGAGACTTAGTAAGTCACTAGGCCAGGAAGAATCTGAGTCTAGCACTGCACCGGATGCCCCTCACTTGGAGAATTGCAGGTTGAGAACAGAAATGAACAACCGCATGGATACACGCAGTTTGAATCAGAGCTTCCCTCAGTGGACGCTTTGGAAGGGAATGTTAAATGACATTTCGTTACCATACGAAGAGCAGCTAATGTACGGCAGGAGACGTATAGTAGATGATGGAGCTTATCCTCCCTGGGTATGTACCATCAAACGATACAATTATTTGCATTTGAGCTTGTATACTTGCTATGTGAAGTTTAAACATTAAAACACTGGAATTTTGTTTATCAGGTGATAGGATCAGATCAAGAGAACTATCCTCTCACGAGAAAGGTGCAACGGGATATTTGGCTCCATCAGCATCCACTGAACTGCAGTGATCCTAACGTAAAGTTCCTAGTAACCGACTGGGAGAAGTTGCCTGGATTCGGTATTGGTGCACAAATTGCAGGAATGTGTGGTCTGCTCGCTATTGCCATAAACGAGAAAAGAGTTCTAGTCACAGACTACTATAATAGAGCTGATCATGAAGGCTGTAAAGGTGTGCACTTGCATTTACTCTATAGCGATCGTTGCAAATGCATAACAGGTCTACTTGATGATCATATTTTAGCCTAAAATGTCTGAGTGGTTTATCTGCAGGCTCATCACGCTCTAGTTGGTCCTGTTACTACATTCCGGAGACTTCTCCAGAGTGCAGGAGGCGTGCCTTTGAATTAATGAACGATAAAGCTGCGTGGGAAAATGGTATCATAACTGCAAAAGGCAATTATACTTCTCGAGACATTTGGTCAGGAAAGATTCCACGGTATGCAGGCGATCTATACCCTCTATCTCGTGCTGAGGTTACAGTTTTTGTGTATTCTGTTACCATGTCTCTTATGAACTCCATTACCTTCTCATTTTAGTCTTGTTACTCTGTCCACTCAGGAAATGGGGGAGTCCTTGGAGTAATCTTCAGCCTACTACAGAGATAAACGGGAGCTTCATTGTTCATCACCGTAAAATGGATCGTAGGTGGTGGCGTGCACAGGTGTAGTTATTGCACACTTCTGGAGATCTTAATCATTCTTTTCACAATTGAAAAAGATAAATAATGTTTCAATTTACTTCCACGCTCACTAAAGTAGGAAATGTGTTCATAACTGCATCATTTTGGAGAAGAACACTCTTGATTTTCTGGCAGAATCAAGTGAGTCTTGGCGTATATCCTCGATTATTACTTGTCTTTATTCAATAAATAGGGGAAATAGCTACAGACACACCTTTTTGCTACCGTCTGAGTTAAATAATACTAGTAGAAGCTATAATAAGAACAATGATTAACATATATAATGTTCTCACCATTGTCAGGCAGTTCGATACCTTATGAGATTTCAATCCGAGTACACGTGCAACTTGATGAACATTGCACGCCATGCTGCATTTGGACTGGATGCTGCTAAACTAGTTCAGTCTGCATTCAAGGAAGATCCAGTAGAGGTTTGCTATCTCTCCCACATTGATACAAAATGTCATAACAGTCGTTTGATATGAAATATATATGTTTGCCTGCTTTTCCCTTTTCATTTCTTAGATCCAATTGGCATTCTGCTCCAGGATGTCAAAGATAAGAGGAGGTCTGAGATGGAGAAATTTGTTTGGTCGGATCATAAGCCATGGGTTCCTGGTTCGTTGTTAAGCATGCACGTAAGAATGGGAGATAAGGCGTGTGAAATGAAGGTAGTTGGATTCGAGGATTACATGCATCTTGCGGAAAGAATCAGAAGGCGGTTCCCTCATTTGAACAGCATCTGGCTTTCGACTGAAATGCAGGTTCGGTGTATTATACATGAACACACCATGTTTTTAATTTCTGATACATAGCTAATCGCAACAAATTCCCCTTCCACATGCATCCTTGTAATAACTGTTTAGAACATTCAGGACGTCATCGACAAATCACAATCCTACCCCAACTGGAAATTTTACTACACAAATGTGACACGGCAAAAGGGGAACATAACAATGGCGACTTATGAAGCGAGTCTTGGCAGGGAAACTAGCACGAATTACCCTATGATTAACTTCTTGATGGCCTCAGAAGCTGACTTCTTCATCGGAGCATTAGGCTCTACGTGGTGCTTCCTTATAGATGGTATGCGAAACACCGGAGGGAAAGTCATGTCCGGTTACTTAAGTGTCAATCAAGATAGATTCTGGTGAATGCTGTGAGTTTTGGTTCATCTGCAGAAATGCTTCTATATCCGGGTAGTAGAACTAGAAGTAGAACTATACAGTGCCTATAATTCTATGTAAATTATTGTATATTTTCCTCATATGTTGTGAAATACTACTAATTATTTTGAGCAGCTAATGCTTGTATAGGGAAAAATGGTTTCAATGTTGTCAAATAGTTAAAGCCTTCAAGGGTCATCAAATTATGTTGTATAGAAGTTAAATTTCGAAATCGAGCTATGCTATATATGTTCTTTATTGATCTCGAAGTTGTGATAATATTGTACAACCCATCCGCCTGGTTGAACCGGACCGATCACATGTTTCAACATTAGTGTAGGAAATTATTACCCAATTTGTCCGCAATTCATTCATCTTCATTAGCAGTTTTTCTGAAGAATGAAGGTTTTCAAATGATGAACTCAGTTTTAACTTTAAATGCTTCTTATTTCTATTCAAACATAAAGTAAAAGCATGAATGTTGGTTAATTTCAATAGGAAATTATATGATGCATAATTGATTTCAAACAACATGTCGCACATTCAATTTATTGTAACGGTATTTTACTTTCTTTTTATATTTAATGAATTGTATTTTGAAACATACGCTAATACACTCGTAAAAATATTTTTTCATGTTGTATCTAAATTGCGAGAAAGATTTGAAGAGAAATTTTCAAACTACATTAAATTAAATACCTACATATGCACACTTGAACATTAAATAATCAATTTGTGAACATTTTGAGTTGGTCCAACATACTACAAATTATATAAACTGTTTATTTGAAAAACTATATAAAAAATAACCCTAATATTATCATCAATTAGTTTCCTAGCTCTTTTCTTTTAAAATAATCAGTTTTAAAAATGATTATCGATCAATTCAAATCAAAGTTTAAAGTACAACTATGATTTTAAACCACATGATTTAAATACGATATTGGTTAAAAATTCGTAGGATCAGAGCTTCGTAAATTCATAATTCGGTGGTAGACTGGTAGTGGTATGTTCGACGACTGAAGTCAATGGTAAAAAGTCGGTCATAGGGAAAGAAACAGAATCAATTTGTGCAACCAAACGCGACCTTACCCAAACCCCTAACAAAACCTCGTCATTTCCACTTCACTGCAAAATCAAGCTCGATCCCAAATTAGGGTTTCTTCGAAACCATGTATCTCTACAGCTTAACCCTCCAGAAAGCCACCGGAATCGTTTGCGCGATCAACGGCAGCTTCTCCGGCGGAAAATCTCAGGAGATCGTGGTCGCGCGCGGCAAGGTGCTCGACCTGCTCCGCCCCGACGAAAATGGTAAGCTCCAATCTCTCCTCTCCGTTGAAATTTTCGGTGCAATTCGTTCCTTAGCTCAGTTCCGTCTTACTGGTGCTCAGAAGGATTACATTGTGGTCGGTTCTGATTCCGGTAGAATCGTAATTTTAGAGTATAATAAGCTGAAGAACACTTTCGATAAGATTCACCAGGAGACGTTTGGGAAGTCTGGATGTCGTAGGATAGTTCCAGGGCAGTATTTGGCTATTGATCCTAAGGGTAGAGCTGTTATGGTGGCTGCTTGTGAGAAGCAGAAGCTGGTTTATGTTTTGAATAGGGATACGGCGGCGAGGTTGACGATTTCGTCTCCGTTGGAGGCGCATAAGAGTCATACGATAGTTTATTCGATATGTGGAGTGGACTGTGGGTTTGATAATCCGATATTTGCGGCGATTGAGTTGGATTACTCGGAGGCGGATCAGGATCCGACTGGTCAGTCTGCAAATGATGCGCAGAAGCACTTGACGTTTTATGAGTTGGATTTGGGGCTTAATCATGTGTCGAGGAAGTGGTCGGAGCAGGTGGATAATGGTGCGAATATGCTTGTGACGGTTCCGGGTGGTGGTGATGGGCCAAGTGGTGTGCTTGTCTGTGCAGAGAATTTTGTTATTTATAAGAATCAGGGGCATCCGGATGTCAGGGCAGTTATTCCAAGACGTGAGGATTTGCCTGCTGAGCGTGGTGTGTTGATTGTGTCGGCTGCTATGCACAAACAGAAATCCATGTTTTTCTTCCTCTTGCAGACTGAATATGGTGATGTTTTCAAGGTGACATTGGACCATGCGAATGATCGCGTGAATGAGCTGAAGATTAAATACTTTGATACGATACCTGTGACATCGTCGTTGTGCGTCATGAAGTCTGGGTTTCTGTTTGCTGCATCGGAATTTGGGAACCATGCACTGTATCAGTTTCAGGCTATAGGAGATGAACCTGATGTAGAGGCTTCATCATCTACATTGATGGAAACAGAAGAAGGTTTTCAGCCTGTATTTTTCCAGCCTAGGAAACTTAAGAACCTGGTGAGGATTGATCAGATGGAAAGCTTGATGCCAATGATGGACATGAAAGTAATAAATCTCTTTGAGGAAGAAACGTCGCAGATTTTTTCTCTTTGTGGGCGGGGTCCTCGGTCTTCTTTGCGAATATTGAGGCCCGGATTGGCTATAAGTGAAATGGCGGTGTCGGAGTTACCTGCAGAAGCAAGTGCCGTGTGGACCGTGAAAAGGAACGTCACTGATGAGTTTGATGCATATATTGTTGTTTCTTTTGCAAATGCCACTCTGGTGCTTTCTATCGGTGAGACTATTGAAGAAGTTAATGACAGTGGTTTCCTTGATACAACTCCTTCACTTGCCGTTTCTTTGATTGGAGATGACTCGCTGATGCAAGTCCATCCAAGCGGTATTAGGCATATCAGAGAAGATGGCCGTATTAATGAGTGGAGAACCCCGGGGAAGAGAACTATTGTTAAAGTCGGATACAACAGACTGCAGGTTGTCATTGCTCTTAGTGGAGGAGAGCTTATATATTTCGAGGTAGATGCCAATGGGCAACTCATGGAGTCTGAGAAGCATGAAATGTCTGGTGATATTGCCTGCTTGGATATTGCTCCTGTTCCTGAAGGAAGACTGAGGTCACGTTTTCTTGCTGTTGGTTCTTATGACAGTACCATCCGCATTCTATCTCTGGACCCAGATGACACTATGCAGATCCTTAGTCTACAAAGTGTTTCCTCTCCTCCAGAGTCTCTCCTCTTCCTTGAAGTTCAGGCTTCTGTAGGTGGGGAAGATGGGGCAGATCGCCCAGCTAGCTTGTTTCTAAATGCTGGTTTGCAGAATGGTGTCTTGTTTAGGACTGTAGTGGATATGGTGACTGGCCAGCTTTCAGATGCCCGCTCCCGATTCTTGGGTCTCAGAGCACCAAAGCTCTTCTCTATTCTTGTCAGAGGAAGACGAGCCATGCTTTGTTTGTCAAGTAGACCATGGCTTGGTTATATACACCAAGGACACTTCCTCTTGACACCACTGTCTTACGAGACTCTGGAATATGCAGGTTCATTTTCATCAGATCAATGCGCAGAAGGTGTTGTGTCTGTTGCTGGGAATGCACTGAGAATTTTCAATGTCGAAAGACTTGGAGAATCATTTAATGAAACTGCTGTATCGTTGAGGTATACTCCAAGGAAATTTGTGGTTCAGCCTAAACGAAAGATGTTGGTAATAATTGAGAGCGATCAGGGAGCATTCACTGCAGAAGAGCGTGAAGCTGCAAAGAAGGAATCCTTTGAGGCAGCTGGAATGGAGGAAAATGGGAACGCGGAGCAGATGGAGAATGGTGATAACAGTGAAAACAGTGATCCACTTTCTGACGAGCAGTATGGTTATCCAAAGGCTGAGTCTGGAAGGTGGGTGTCATGCATCAGGGTTCTGGACCCAAAGACCACACAGACTACCTGCCTACTCGAGCTTCAGGATAATGAAGCTGCATTTAGCATGTGTACTGTCAATTTCCATGATAAGGAATATGGAACTCTTTTAGCAGTAGGTACAGCCAAGGGCCTACAGTTTTGGCCTAAAAGATCTGTTGAGGCTGCATATATTCATATATATAGGTTCAAGGAAGATGGGAAAGTCATTGAGCTTTTGCACAAGACGCAAGTGGAGAATGTTCCTCTTGCATTATGCCAATTCCAGGGAAGATTGCTTGCGGGAGTAGGACATATACTCCGATTATATGATTTGGGGAAAAAGAAATTGCTCAGGAAGTGTGAAAACAAGTTGTTCCCAAATTCCATTACATCCATTCATACCTACCGTGATAGGATTTACGTGGGTGACATGCAAGAGGTATGTCAATCGAGCTTATCTGCAAAATCTGTTACTTCTATTTAATTCCTTTGCATTAAAATGTGTTAACTTTTAACAAAGCATTGATCTCACGATTGCTGTGGTTATAGCTGCTCAACATTTTGCTAGGTTTAATATTGAGATGTACATCATGTCATGTACACTCAACAGAACAAAGAAGACATATTTTTTTGCAAAGACAATCTAAAAGATGTCCTTTCTAGCTAGTGGTGGCCTTACCCCTCAGGAAATATTGAGCTTGCTAGTTCTAGCATGATCTATTTGATGGACAATGCTAAATAAGATTTGCTTCAGAAGCATTATTTGCAAACTATATTTTTTGTTATATAGAGGTATAAGAGCTCTTATATATGGTCATCTTTATTCACATGATTGAGTATTGTCCTTTATGAGATTCAATTTTAACTCTAATACTTCACAATTACTTAAAAGTAAGTAAGTTAGTTATGATACCCTTGAAGTTCCATCCAGTTTGTTAAGCAGCGAATCTGTAGCGGCTGAATATATGAAAATGCTTGCAACTTATGGCATGTTCTCTAGAATTATGGAACTTTAGAATGTATTCTGGGTGATTTATGTTTGATAGCCTTCATTTTGATTTTATCATATGAATAGTGTATCTCATCCATGACTTCCCAAAGTTCAACTCCATCTTGCTCACTGATGGTTCTGTGCACTTGTTTTGTTTGTTTTTCAGTCTTTCCACTACTGCAAGTATAGACGAGATGAAAATCAGCTCTACATATTTGCGGATGATACTGTTCCAAGATGGCTGACTGCAGCACACCATGTGGACTTTGACACCATGGCAGGTGCTGACAAATTTGGGAATGTTTACTTTGTGCGCTTGCCACAGGACGTCTCTGATGAGATTGAAGAAGATCCAACTGGTGGGAAGATAAAATGGGAGCAGGGAAAACTAAATGGGGCACCGAACAAAGTAGAGGAAATTGTCCAATTCCATATTGGTGACAACGTAACTTGCCTGCACAAGGCATCTTTGATTCCCGGTGGGGGAGAGTGTATCATCTATGGGACTGTTATGGGGAGTTTGGGTGCATTGCTTCCATTTACATCACGTGATGATGTTGACTTCTTCTCTCACTTGGAGATGCATTTAAGGCAAGAATACCCACCTTTGTGTGGCAGAGACCACATGGCTTACAGATCCTCGTATTTCCCTGTGAAGGTAAGTTTGTTTCAGCTGCTTACTGATAATTTAAGCTCCCAACTCCAGCACTGCCGACAAATTATGGTTTCTATGCTTTGTCATAATTGTGTGTTCTATCCTATTTGTTCCAAACACAAAATCTGCACTACATTCTCTTTGATCTTCTGCTCTCTTTGAGGGGAAAAGAGGGGGAGGGGGGGCGGTAGTAAGAATGCCGTGTGGATGCCAATGATGCTGAAGTAATTTAGTTAGTAATTTAGTTTGATAAGTGCATATCGTGGAGTTGGGTAATTTTATATATTGATTTTGTCTAGTCACCTCACCAAATTTTTACACAGCCATGTTTGGTCTCACGGTCGTACTCCATGACACCATGATGGAAGATCTGGCTATATGTGACTGGAAAAACTTGTCTTCGAGCGTTTACATATTCCACTTGCATGTTTTCAGTGCTCTATCTAGCTAAATTTTATCTGCAAAATCATATAATTGTGCATTAATCTAGTTCATTTTACATAATAGTTCTTTCTGCTGATGTCAAAGTACATGAATATGTGACTGGTGTTGTGTGTATGTATATGCTTGTAGTTGGTCTCTTCACATAATTATTCATTTCTTCCTTCTGACAAATTAAATTTATATTTTGCAGGATGTTATTGATGGGGATTTATGTGAACAATTTCCAACGCTGCCTATGGACATGCAACGTAAAATCGCAGACGAGCTGGACAGAACTCCAGGAGAGATAATGAAGAAACTAGAAGAGATAAGAAACAAGATTATTTAGACATGATATGTACGCTGAGGGAGTGGCAGCTGCCTGAATCTTTTCTAGTTCAGTGCATCACAAAATTCTTGCTTGTCTTAGCTAATTGTTGATTCTGATTACTTCTGTAGCACTAACAATTCCGGTTCGTGGCAGTTTCTTTCATTTGTAGAGGTAGTTGGGATACAGTGAGTTGGTATTTTGGAAGAACGGAAGTGAGCAACTATGCGTCTGTAAAATGATGATGAATGTTTGTAGATCTGCTTTCAAACAAGTACTATTTCTATCTGCGACTATATATATTGGAAATTCTGAATCTGTCATATTCTCCCTGTTAGAAAGCAAACTCAGCTAATCCTTCCCCGATGATGAGCGTTGATCATTGATTATCTGGAGATGGTTTCTCGTAAAAAATTATTTGAAACTATCAGTAGTTACGATCTTACATTTCTTACGGAGTACTAGTTAGTAGAGGTGGAAATGATTCATGACCATAATTAACTAATAACCATTTACTTTTTCTGAATGGTTATTAATCATAACTGTAACCGTTTAACAATCGACCGGTTACAATTATAATAGATTCGGTTTTTTGGTTCCGGTTACTGTTAAAAACTGTTAAAAATATTTCTTTTCGAAAATAATATTTTATTGCGAAAAAAAAAGTTTGTTTGCGAAATTTTTTTTTTTTTTTGTGAAAAATATATTTTTTGCAATTTTCACCTCGAGTAAGAAAGAATTTTCAAAAAACCGATTAATAAACTAAACCTACGGTTATTTTCGGTTATACGACCTAATCATAACCAGTGAAAAAAAAAATTTGGTATGGTTATGGTTATTATTAATTGGTTATGATTATAACCTAAATTAGAATAGTGGTTATAGTTATGGTTTTTAACCAACCATTCACACTCCTACTAGTTAGTATGTGCTCAACTATTAGATCCGGCAGCTTATTGGGTTCGAAGATGTAAAATCCTTTAATCTATAAAGGTTCTGAATTTTTATATATCTTCTTGGTTTGTTACGGGTTGGTATCACTCTTAAAATTATCCCCATCCCTCGATTGAATATTATAATTATAATATCGTATCGTAAAAAATAAAATACTAGTTCTACATTATTTCATTTTATTATTTCTTCTATTTTGGTGCCGAATCCACCAAGCCCATTTTTTCTATTTGGTGCCGAAATGTGCCCTTTTAACTTTGACATGACCCAAATTGAATGCCCTACTAGCATAAACCCTAATTGAATCAGCACTCCATTTCTTTCTTCACTCACAAATGAGCCTGCAACTCCCAGCTTGAATTCCGGTAACACCATTTTAACTACTGCATTTTATTTTGTTTGTTTTCTCGGTTGATTTATACATCACTTTTGTTGTTGCATTTTACTGCTTGTTCAATTTCATCATGTTGCTCTTCCATACTCGCAAAGCTCTGCAGGTTCATTTCACTCGTAATTCTACTACTCTTCTACTTGTTGATAGATCCAGTAATGCTGCTTCTTTCTCCATTTATCATTTCTCTACTTTGAAAAATCAAGAATCCAAAGCATCAAATTCATCATCAGCTGTATCAGACTTCTTGATTCGGAAACATCAAATATCAGCTCAGGTCGCCTCACGGGTTGCTTCTGCTTTACCCCATGTAGACAAGGACCCAAACCAATTAGATTCGGTTATTTCTTTCCTCAATCACTATGGATTTTCCAAACCCCAATTAGAAACACTCATCAAAACCAACCCTCGATTGCTCTTAGCAAGCCTAGACAAGACACTCAAACCAAAATTTGAGCATTTCCACAACTTTGGTTTCTCAAATACTTAGATTGCGGGGATCATTTCCAAGGATCCAGTAATTCTTCAAAGAAGCTGGTCGACAACGATCGCACCGGCCTTAACTGTTTTGAATGGCTTGTTGGGTTCCAAAGAGGAAGTGTTGAAGCTCTTGATGAAGTCTCAATGGTTATTGTCTCATGATTTGGAGAAGACATTGCTGCCAAATATTGACTACTTGTTGAGCTGTGGCATGGCAATGGATCAGATACGTAGGAAGTTGAGGTGCAAATTCCTCTTGCTTAAACCCGAATCCATGAAGCAGCTTGTGGATAGAGCTGATCGACTTGGGGCTGATAGAAGTTCTGGGATGTTTTTTCACGTTGTTAGCTCAGTAAATGTGGAGAATTGGGAGTGCAAGTTGCAGTGGTTTCGTGAATTGGGTTGCTCGAAAGATGATATCTCGGGAATAATCAGGAAGGCACCACAACTGTTTAGTTTGTCGTCGGAGACCTTGGAGAGCAAATTGAAGGCTTTTCGTGAATTCGGTCTTTCGGAAGATGATATTTTGGGGATAATTACTAGGAGAGCACCGTCAGTGTTTGGTTCGTCGTTGGAGAATTTGAACGGGGCTAAATAGGTTTTGCTTGCCACCGGGAAGTACACCATGAAGTCTATCATCCATTGTCCGAAAGCACTCCAATACAGCGTTGAGAATAGATACAAGCCACGTCTGAGTGTTTTAGGAGTTCTGGAGCGTAAGAACCTGATTGAAGAATGGCCTAGCCTTGGTGTTCTTAGCACTCAGACGGACAAAAAATTCTTCAATAAATTTGTTGCTCCTCACTTGAATGAAATTAGTGAAGTATTGCCAAATGTTGTTACTAGATGAAGAGTTATTTATAGCATATGGCATGGAGCCTTGTATCTTAGGATGGTTTGCTGTAGTTGAAGATTTGAAGTGGTGAGGTTTAGAACTGGCAGGTTATAATGGCTTCTTATGTTAGTTTGTCGAAACATAGAAGGTTATGAAATATTGTTTGCCAAATGCAGACAGGTTAGGTTGTAAGCGCTTGCGTCGCCACCAGCTTTTGCCTGGCCTTTTATGTAGAATCTGCTGTAAACACTCTGCTGTGGAGTTATTAGCGCAGCCTATATCGTTTTGTAGCAAGGATCACAAGGCTCGTTGGGAGCAATTTTTGCAAACTAACGTTTTCTTTTTGTGGTCACTCTTGCTTCATGTTTATACTGTATTTTGCATATATGTACAAGTGTCTTAGTCTTGTTCTTGTGAAGTATCCAAAAAGTATCTAATGCACCTACCTACTGAACTTTCTAGCAGTAATTGATAGAATGAATCCATTGCTACTTCTCTACTTCACTCTCTTATAAGACCCATCTATAAGGAAAAATCCTAACGAAGATTTACGTTTTAAAATGTACTTATACTTAATCTGGTGAATTCATAATACCTGCAAAATAAGTAACAAAAGAGTAGTTAGTGTTGGAATATATTTTAAATGACAAGCAAAAGATAGGCAAATTACAATTTTAATATTACGATTGAACGACTTTGTATAGACCGGTCCACATGATCGTACATTACAAAAGTAAACGTTGTTAGAAGAGTCGCCCAAGCAACAATGAATAACGTACGACTAGATTAGGTAAGTTGTAAGAAAAGTCGCGTTCTACAAACAGAAAACGCTAGTTAGCATTAGCAGAGAGGTCGTCATCTCTTTCAGATCGAGCTCAGCTCCATATTACAGTGAATTGCCGGGATCCACTTCACTCTGCTTACTTGTTTCGGACAAATTACAGAAAGAAGAAGATGGGTCGAATTCGATTCGATCTCGCATTATTCATCTTTGTTATAGGATTGTTTGCCTGTTTCTTTCCTGCTCAATCCGATCTCGTAATCACCAAACTCGATCGCAAGGTCAAGCTCCATCCCTGTTCCTGAATTTGTGTTATTACTTTGATTTGTTTGCATAAAGGGTTTAAGAGTGTTCAATTTTGGAATTAAAGGATGATTGGTTTTTTTTTTTTTGAAACGGCTAAAATATGACTCTAATGTGCAATTCGTTATCAAAGGATGATTCGTTGAGTTAGAGTGGTGCAATTTTAGGTTTTATCGGCTGTATCTTTCAATGGCTATGTTAGTTTCATTAATTTGATATTGGATTTTATTAAGGTGCTGCATTTTTGTTGGAAAAATTGAGTCTTTATGATGACTGCTGAATGCAAATTCGAAAATGATGTGAACGGTTTCTTGTGGTTTTTTCAATTATTTGATATTGGGCTATATTACTGTGATGCATTTTTGTTGGAAATATTGAATCTATATGATGAATGACTGCTGAATGCGAAATTGAAAACAAGGTAAAAGTAAGACTCATAGTTCTTTTAGTGTTAAGGTATGGAGGAAGTTGAGCTTGGTGTGAAGAAATAAGCCAAATGCAGCTTGTGAATTATAATGCATTTGGGCATGTTTGATAGTGTAATTGCTGGTTTCCTGATTGAAATTTGTGTGATGCAGATTGATCTATCCTCGCCGATAGTGCGGAGTGTTGAATCGCTAAAGGTGATTCCTTGTTCTTACTTTTGTTGATTTGTTTGGTCTGTGGATTATTTGATTGTACTTTGGAATGGCTTTTCGCACGTTTGAGTAACTACTGAGGATGAGATTGATGGGATGTTCTTGTCTTTCTTTCCAGGTAGAAAACAGTGGTCCTGATGCAGTATCAGATATTCTTTTGTTGTTCCCGGAGCATCTTGAAAAGAAGTTATCTTATTTGGCAGCATCATTTAGTGAAGGAAAAGTGAAAGTAAAAGGTTCTTCTCCAACTAAGGTTGCATGCCCAAAAGACATGCCTTCGAAGTTGACTTGCTATTCATTATCTTTAGGTAAGGAATTGGGTAAGGGACAACGTGTGAGCTTGGAGGTTAAGGCTGTATATAGCCACATACTAAGGCCATTTCCTGAGAAAATTACCCAAGCTGATATTCAGCTTGTCGCCTTCCAGGATAGCGCACATTATTTATCTCCTTATGCTGTCAAAGCCCAGTCACTCACTATCAAGTTACCAGAACCTAAAGTTGAATCTTATACAAAATTGGAAAATACCAAGTTCTCTGGTTCCGAAATAAAGTATGGTCCTTATGAGAGTGTTCCCCCTTTCTCGTACAAGGCAATAGTAGTTCATTATGTTAGCTCTAGCCCCTTCATGGTTGCTCGAGAATTGGTACGGGAGATTGAAATTTCTCATTGGGGGAATGTTCAAATAACAGAACATTATGACCTTGTTCATGCTGGTGCTGAACTCACGGGGGAATTTTCAAGGTATGATTATTATATGTATTTTGAACTAAACAGCCTTCTTTATCGTTTCTTCAAAGAGTTGTATTCTTTAATACCTTATGATACTTTCAGGCTAGACTTCCATATGCGCCCCCATATTAGAGGTGCAGCAGGATTAAGAAACCTTGTTGCGAAATTACCACTCAGAGCTCATTCTATCTACTATAGGGATGAAATTGGAAATATTTCCACGTCGAATGTGCGGTCTAATTCTGAAAACGTGAGTCTTTTTTTCCATTGCAAGTCTACAACTCCTAGTTTTGGCTTCCTTTTTAATTTTTCTTCCCTGGTTATAATTCTTAAATACAGACACTGCTGGATATTGAGCCTCGATATCCCATGTTTGGTGGTTGGAGAACTGCTTTCACAATTGGATATGGTTTGCCGCTAAAAGATTTCTTGTTCCATTCAGAGGGAAAACGTTTTCTTGACATTTCCTTTGGTTGCCCAATGAGTGATGTGCTGATTGAAAATCTGACTGTAAAGGTATTCTTTCCCATTGAATTTCAGTCATTCAAATGTTACTGATTATTTTTTGTGTCCCATATGGTTCTGACGATTAGCTTTCCAATCAGTTTTCGTTTCCACACTTTGGTCTCCTTGAGCTCTTCAATTGTTCTTTTGTTGTCATAACTTATTAAGTGCACACAAAGTTTTTGTTACCATTTGTATTCTTCTTATTGCGCATATTGGAGGATCTGAGTTTGTTTTTGTTACCATTTGTATTCTTCTTATTGCGCATATTGGAGGATCTGAGTTTTGCTCTCTTGAAAAAGTTGTTTTTGTTTTTTCTTGTTTGTCTTGATTAATTACTATAACTTCCAACTGACTTCTTAATTTCAGATTGTTTTACCTGAGGGGTCAAAAGATATCTCAGTCTCTATTCCATTTTCTGTTAAACAGTCTGAAGAGGTATGGTTGACCTGCAATTACGCTCTAACTTCTTAATGATCTTGCTCCAACCTGTGACTCGATTTTTATTTTACCTATTGTTCTTATGACCTTTGAATAGACAAAACTGTCTCATCTGGATCTAGCTGGAAGACCAGTCATTGTATTGCAAAAGAATAATGTTGTGCCTGAGCATAACGAGAACTTTCAGGTAAATTTTCGCTGTTGAAGCAGTTTTGGAATTATATTTTTGTATTGTATCTGTAGTCCACCTTTTTATCCCCCCCCCCCCCCAAACAGAAAACAAAAAGGTGTTGAAAG